>JABCQV010000105.1:0-171396 GCA_013186375.1 Fusarium aywerte | reverse complement strand
GATGAATCATGCTAAGGGAGTATTATACCACTAAACCATTCGCCCGAATGGATCTTCGATGAAAGTTACATTCGGATTCCGGTTTGAGAGTCTTGTGCCCGGATCATTGCCCGAGCTGCTGCTGGTCCACCACATCGATGATGTTGCGCAGGATGCTCCTTTATTTAGAAGGGCAAGGTTTGTAGATTGTTTTCGGTAGATCTATTCCATGTCTCCCTAACTTCATTTGTCTAGGATAAACTCTGTACAGCACTACGTGTGAGGAACAAAAAGACCAGGATCAAGTGAGTTGGGCAGACTTATCGCGATGTCTGAAAGCTCCTCTATACGCTGCTTGTCATTCCTTCGAACTAGATATATTTAGAAATTACAAAACTTTTCACCTTTATTTTACTCCCCTCTCCTACGTCCTGCCCACACATCCCACCAGGCGGTTCACGAAATAACCCACACTAACCCTACCACCCATACAAACTGCTGAGCACCCTAGTCAATTCATACAACCACACTATATACATCTGACGACTGGTAAGTATCATTTTACTTGGCATCCTATCTATTGCTTATTAGCATCCGCTCATTTACTCATTACAGCTTATCTAAAATGTCCGATCCGCCTGCTGAGCCCATGGAGGGCATCTACCGCAACCTTAGTGGGATTAACGCGCACATCGAAACAGTTGAGTCCCAGATTCAGGAACTCCGAAACGATTTCGAATCCCAAATGAATAATCTCGTTGAAAGCATCGCCGCATCTATGGTAGTCTAGATTACTACTACTTACAATTAATTTGACTTGAATGATGCTGGTATGCTTTTACTTCGATCTGGTATACTCCTTTCTTTAACAAGACCTGATGCTAACTCCGTCATCCTAGGCAAGGCAAAGCCTCAGTCTAGGCACAGGGCTTCTTCCTTTACCTCTTCTTCTCTTCCTTCTTCCTTCTTCTTTATCCTTTTAAATCTCCTTAAGGGGCCTTTTCCTTCGATTTTCATACAGGGGGAATTTGATGACTACCCTCCGGGAGGTCCTCTCCAAGCGGAGGGCAACCCAATCCGTCGCCTACGGCTCCGGAAAGAGAGGTGGTGTTTAATTATTGAGGAAGTAAGTATAGGTCTGAAGAACGTAGCTGAAACGCGGTTTTTATCCAATGGCCGAACGGTCTGACTTTTTAGCGTATTTACGACCGGGCGTAGAATAGAGAGGCAAATCCGGAAGGTGCCCTTCTCACTGCGTTCAAACCGTTCACTCTTCTTGCGGCTTTGCTTAATCAGGGAACGTTTTCCACTTTGGCTGAAACTGTCTTCCTAAACTATGTGCCTATGAGCCAGTGGTCTTTACGCCGTTTACACGCGTTGTTTGCCCTGCCACCATCTTGGCGGAAATTTTTATATATGCTCACTATCCTTACAGACCTTTTTAAATGCTTCAGTATACTTCAGATCGACCTTCCGCAGTCTTACGTTCTTCATCAAAAGCGTAAGAGCCACTTCACTAAACATGTCGAGTGAAACTTGTAGCAGACTCTCAGCCTTTGCTTCGTAGCTCTCAATCATCACATCTCGTATAGACGCCCACCATCGTAAAGGATCTGAAAACAGTGCACGTCGTTGCGATACTGAAGTCCTCGGAATAGTGATCCTGAAAAGGGTGGATTTCCAGGGCTGACATGTAGATTGAAGTCATCCTCACTAATCATATGGTACTACAGGAAGGTCCCAAGTTTGTGCACCCCCGTCAGAGGGGCCTTGCCCAACACTGGACTTCCTGTTTGCTGCAGAAAGAGGTAGGCAAGTTCTTTGCTTTGCTGACAGCGTGAACCTGCGTTGAACTTGGTGTTGAAAGACGCGTCACATTTCGCGTTAACGTGTTACGAGTTTTGTCGCCCAGTATTCAGCACGGCATTGCACGTTTGGAACGGCATGGTGGCAAAAGCGATAAATGAGAGAGTCCAAGACAGCTATTACGACGGACAGCGGAAGTGCAAAAGACAAAAATAATCGACAACGGCAGGATTCGAACCTACGCGTGCGAACACAATGCCTATGATGTCTCGGAAGAGATAGCAGGGCATCGCCTTAACCACTCGGCCACGTTGTCATTTTCTGGTGTAAGGCACTGGCTTTTCTAACTATATACTTCAATAATACGCATAAAGCACGGCAGACCTTTTGTGTACCAGACTGACTGTCACAAATACCCCAATTATAATATTCTTTCTTTGGATATTTTGTATTAATGTCTAATAACGGTATGAGTCTCACTGTGTACTGCATTATTGTTGGTAGGTGTTTCAACTGAGCGATCATGCGCGTGACTAACGTTGCTAAATTGAAGCTGTGGAGATTCTTAACAAGCGATCTTGTCTAAAGTTACTGAGAAAAATAAAAGAAGAAAGAAACACTCTTTAAGGCTATATCATGGAGAAGATGTGCGTAATCCTCATTTCCAGCAATTCTTACTCTCACTCCATCTATTAATCTTGTCTTTGTCAATTACCCTACAGATTATTAGCATACAAAACCCGTCGATGTAGATCCCATTGTATCATTCACTAACATTTCCCTTCCGCACTAACCGATCACTATTTCAGCAGAGGCTGGGAGTATCTTGTCCACTATCTTATCTGCAGCAAAATAATAAAATATCCCGGGATTAAATCAAGGCCCGACACGAAAACAAGAAGCGGTAAATAATTCCTAATCCTCGAGTCTTGGCAAACCCATTCCCCGCTCACAATTACGACCTTCCGGAGCTTAACGGCCCAATCTTCTCAAGGTACCTGCTTTAAATGGTTTAATCTTATCTTCGGCCAACTCTACATAGATAAGCTTCCCTGCTGGTAGGCGGGGTAACATGTTCAACAGCTCAGGTTCCATGGGAAGATCGTCATAGTTGGACGAGGCTCATTCGCTTAGCCGAGCTATAAAATGTCGCAAAGCCCTCATCATGTTATCGTTGTGTGACAGGAGACTCTGCATTGTCGGGTAATCATGTCGCTTCGTGCTGTTCTTACCTCTGGCCTCTTGTACGCCGGCTTGGCTACGGCTCAACAGCGTTATGCTCATAACCAAGCAACCGTCGTGAAAGATAGTGAGCAGGCTTCCAAGTACTTCCCCGAAGTTACCGAGATTAAGCTCGAGTCGCCTGCTTTCACTGATCCTAAGAGCGTTCCTGATGGGTTCGCCAATGGCACGAGTGGACCGACTGATGATGCCACACTGGGTATGTCCATTAACGCACTGGGCTGTTTCCAATACTAACGAGATCAGACTACTTCCTTCAGAGTCTTGCATCTCGCAATGACTGGTTGACATACAACAACCCGACGTTCAAGTCCGATGAAGGACGCTCAATGCCTTACGTCTACCTCTCAACATCACTTCAGCCCCAGGTCAAGGCCAATTCGTCCGCGACAGAGAAGCTTAGAGTCTACCTTCAAGGCGGTGTTCATGGAAATGAACCTGCTGGTGACCAAGCCCTCCTCGCCCTGCTTGGCAAATTCGATGCCAACTCTACTTGGGCAGCATCAATTCTGGAGAAGATGGACATCATGATCCTTCCTCGCTACAATCCTGATGGTGTCGCATACTTCCAGCGCTACCTCGCCACAGGTTATGATCCCAATAGGGACCACATCCGATTTGCTGCACAACAGACTCGTGATGTGAAAGCTTTGATCACCGATTTCCACCCTCACATCGCTGTTGACGCCCACGAATATAGCGCCACCAGACCCTATGGCGACAACGAGCAATGGCATCAAGCTGTTGACGGTCAATTTGACGCCATGAAGAACCTTAATATCCACAAGGATATCCGAGAGTACTCCGAGTCAGTCTTTGCTCCCAGAATCGCTGGTGCTATGGAGAAGCATAACCTTCGATGGAGCCCTTACATCGTTGGTAGCGCTGCAGAGCCTTTGGAATTCACCCAGCTCGATACCCAGGCTCGTGCAGGCGATGTGTCTTTGGCTCTCACCCAGGTCATGGTGTTCCTCACTGAGACAAGAGGTATCATGCTTGGAGGCCAGCACTTTCAGCGCCGTGTCGCTTCCGGATTGACCATGATTGAAGCCATTGTCCAAACCGCCGCTGACAAGGCCGAGGAGGTGTACGAAGTCATCGAGGGAGCTCGTCGCAAGTTTGTCGAGAGTAACGAAGACATCGTCATCAACGATAGCTACCAGCCAAAGAACAGAACTTGGGACATGATCGAGGCCGAAACTGGCAAATTGGTCAAAGTCCCCATCAAGTTCCTCAGCTCAACACCTGTCAAGGCCAACATGACCCGCAGCCGCCCCGAAGCCTACGTTTTCCCTCAAGCCTGGAAAGAAGCCGCCGATCGTCTCCGTCTCGTCGGCGTCAAGGTTGATCAGCTCCGTGGAGAATTCAAGGGCGAAGTTGAAGCACTCAACGTCACCAGCATTAACGTGGCAGATGCTGTGTATCAGGGCACTGTCCTCAACACTGTGTCTACAGAGACCAAGCGCAAAGAGATCACTATGCCCGCGGGCAGCTTTTGGGTTTCTACCAGGCAGCCTGCTGCTGCGTATGCTTTTGTTGTTCTTGAGCCTGAGAACATTGACTCCTATGCTACGTTCAACGTCTTGCCTGTCAATGTGGGAGATGAGTACCCTGTATACCGAGTTATGGCTTAGTTGGAAGCCGGGGCATGTACATACCCTTTACAGCATATATAGTGCAAAATAACAAATGTAGTATGAGACGAAAGAATTAGGTTTCACATTGCATAGATAAGTCTGGTATTTAGCCGAAGGAAAATGTATTTAGGGTAATCATTCTTCTGAATCTTAGTCTTTACGACTTTGAGATTCAATACGTCCAGCGCATCATTCCAATGGCTTTATCCTCCTCGCTATACCACACCGCCAGGCACCTGAATCAAACCAGACGCTTAGCCCCAGCGAGTGTGGAGATAATCACCGTTCTGAAGCAGTAGCCACTCCTCCTCCTCCTCCTGCTCATCTTTCATCTCCCCATTATCGTCCTGTCCATGTTTGTTGCCGGTCATTTCACTCTGCATCTTGGACTTACGATCCGAAAGACGGTCACAAGCGCGCTGCATAGCGCGGATGCGACGACACGCCTTAGTAGCCCGCCTCTCCTGGTGGCAGCGCTCCTGATCAGATACCTCACCCGCGAGCTTTTGACGAATGTCTGCGACCAGCGCAGGGAATGTGGCTTCCCGCTTAGCAAGCTTTTCCTTCAGGATGTTGAGCTTCATTTCTAGCATATCCGCAGTCTCCTCACGGCCCACGTTACCATATGAGAAAGACATGTTGAAGTTTTCTTGGTGCTGAGAAATGCGTTTGATGTGATGGAATGTAGAAGATAAAGGAGTTGACTTGTGGTTGTGTTGATGGTTAGTTAGCAATTGAGTTTCGGGTGGTTGATAGATGAGATGATACAACGAGACAGGATGTAGGGGAGAACCCCTGATTTTTATAGCCAGTTATAGATGATATGTTCTGTAGCTTTCAACTGTTCGTGAAAGTTAACTCGAATAGAGGAACAGGGCCTTTGTACAGACACACTAAGCCGCAACCTCCGTTTCCTGCCTGTCCAGGAAATGAACAAGGTGTTAGTTGCGTAAGAGAATAAACAAAACTCTTGGAACACGGTCTGAACATTTAGGTCAGCTAGTCATGTTCTTTGAATGGACTAGAGCGGCTGTTCGTCACTAATTATAGCATATGGCCACAATGCTCATTGTGGGTGAACAATAACGACCTCCCAGACACTGTAGGGCCGGAAATAACATCAGCAGTAAATCAATAAAACGTCTGAACCCTATACATTCTGTGATCTCCCACCGCATATATGACATACGGGGAGAAGGTATTTCTTTCACAAATGGCCACGGCGCGTATAAGCCCCGGCCTCACCGTCAGCCTTTTCCATTTGTTCAAGATATGATAAAAGGGTATATAGTATTGCTACCGAGTAAGACTCATGATTGGTTGAAGCTGATGCCTTGTCCGGGCTGATAGAAGAGTTGGGACTCCCACAAGAGATGGTATACATAAAATATTGAAACTCATCGCGACACCCTGTGGCACAACCATCCTACCAAAAAAATAATAAAAAAATATTAACGTGAGCATCCAGCCCTGAACTGTGCGTTCCATGCGCTGACGTTAGACCACTTTCCACCCGCGTTACAGGCGGTCAGGTCAGACAATCGCTTCGCTCCTTGACAAGCCGTGGTGCAATCTTCCTGGGGACCTGTAGTAGTCTGCACTTGTCAGCATGTAGAACTATCGTTTTGTTTATGCAAAGTCTTACAGAGTAGACGCAGCAGTGCGAGCCGTCCGGGAAGAGACATTGGCAAGTCGCAGCAGCCTCGACTCCGAGGGAGGCAGCGAGAAGGAAGACGACGGTAGCAGTGATGCGAACCATTTTGGCGACTGAATTCTTAGAGCTGTTGATGTTTTGTACTGAAGGATGAAAGTTGCTTGGGCTGAGCCTTTGCTGAAGTTGGATAACACTCACTTTATATAGCTGGGCAACAGCACGGCACTTGTATCATGGTACAGGTTGATGATCATGCTGATAACCAAATTCTCTCACCGCTACCGTGCGTAATTCGTTTTGTTATCCGTTTGTGAGATCTTCCACGAATCATCGGCTTCACGAGTAGTATTCTTTTACTTAGTTTCTTAGCTTGAAGTCTAATCATAATGGCATTCATAGTTCTTGATAGCTCTACCGGGTTTCAGTCAGTCTTACCGTGACCTAGATATGCCTATTAGTGCCTAGTGAAGTAACTCCCCACGTCTATCTTGTATCTAATTCTTAGTGGGAGTGTCTGCGAAAGGTGTGCGCGCTGTTGCAGATCCTCATGTCACCACCATTGTAAGTTGTATTAGGGGTGGAACACGAGCATAAACACGAGAGTAGCTAGGTAATTCGCGTTAATTTGTCTACGTGGTAACTGGCGTAATGTTTTCTCATCATACCACCTGACGCTAGTTACAGGGAAGTAAATCCTCGAGCAATTGTCGAAAGGTCCGAAGTATAGAGCGTCAACTGGGAATATACTATTGGATAAAATCTTGAAGAGACGAGTTTGTTAGTATCCAGGGCATGGAGACATAACATATTTTTTTTCTCACTTGAAGTACACGCCTATTTCAACAAGGAGAGAAAGTGAGAGTCAACCATGATCCCATAGATTGTTCAATTTCCGTATTCTACGTGAGCCATTTACGAACGTTACAACGCGCTCTCGGCATATGTTTTCGCTTAAAGCTAAAGTTTAAGCCCACTGATATGAGTCCGCCGAGGTTGCCGACTTGGCAGGTACGTGCGGTCATGCAATTACCGTATAGTAGTGCTGAACCCTGAATCGCGGACACCCCACAATCGCATATTACGACTCAGGTGAGGTAGCATCCAATTTCAGCTACAAAGTCTAGATGACGGCATATACCGTAGCAAGATACAAGGGTTGGTATCTTCATAGAAGGCATCATTAGCTTGTCGTTGGAAGAAGAAGCAGGAGAGAGGTTTATTATCAGCGAAATCAATATAAAAGCAGACGGACAAGGAACAATCATCGCCAACAACTTGCTTGTTACACCTTAAGAAACAAAAATATCGCATCTTTATACTCCTCTCTTCAATCACGACCACCATGGTTCGTCTTCTGTCCACCATCACCGTCCTTCTCAGTGTCGCCATCGCCGTACAAGCCGGACTTTACTGCCAATGTCTGTACCCTGACGGTTCGCACTGCTGCGTTCAGGTGAGGTCATTGTCATATCCAAAAGCTGGGGTTTGCGGGCTGACATCCTAGGATAACGTTATCAACGGAGGATGTACGGATGCTTGTAGAGATTCTCGCGCCGTCTTCGAGTCGAAGCCCTGCGGCGCCGGCGGAAAATATTCCAAGGTCAGCGAGTGGAATGCACAGTTCAGGACCGCATGCGAATAAAGGGACTCTGTCCACTGCTTTGTGAAGCGTAACTTGATGGCGCATACCTTCAAACGCATGGGTGGTGGTAGAAGTTCTCCGCTACCTTCGCCGTTGGATTCGTCGGCATCTGGACGAATACCAACAGATCCAGGAAACCTATATCCTAGAATTAGAGTGTCAGCTCCTAGATAAGGAGTTTGAGAATATGGCCCTCCGTATGGAGGTTATCGAGCTGGAGATGCAGTTGTTAAAGTTGAAGTGTTGAACATCAAGGTCACATGGGCACGACAGCGGCATCATCTGGATCATACACAATGTTCATAGCCATACCAGCACTTGTAATCCTTCTATCTCACTTCGTCCACCAATCAGATTTATATCAAATCTTTATCTGAACATATTATTCGATAACGTCGTACTTCCAGATTCTAGTAGTAAGAACCTCGGTATAAGCTTAATTTCTAAGTTAGGTCATTACGAAAAGACAAGTTCTAGTTTCGCCTAAGCTTTGAAATATCATGATGTAAGATTATTCTAAGCCAAGATTATGTAACTCTTAAAGACAGCCACACATTACAAACACCAATTTACATATAAAAGAAGTACAAGGTGGGCAGCAACTCCAGATACTATCGAGGTAGGGTAGGATGCCAGTAGGGACATCGCGGCATTTGCCAGCATATTCCTCGCAAGCAACCTGAATGTTCTCAGGATTGGCTTAACACCTTCTCTTCACCTTTCATCACTATCACCATTAATCAATCGTTAATTCCAATACGGATGATTATTAACCCTGATCGCTTAGTATGCTTCAGGCATAAAATTGTCATCACCAGTTACTTTGTATACCTATCAATCTCCTTCCTAGTTTTAAAATTGAATGAAGGTTTCGGAAAAAACAAGTTGAGGAGGAGTTAATATTTTTAGGATTTATAGAGCAGATCTGGTGATGGTGGGTTTTGTGGGAAGCGGGTACAAACATCGGAATACGGATAAGTATATGAAAATCGGCAGTGAATCACAACATCAAAAGTCATTCTTGGTCATATGACAAGATAAACCAGGGTGGTAATATCGACACAGATCCTGCGTTTGCGACAACGAATATTACAACAGTTGAGTCTGGGATGACCTTGTCGGGCAACTCCATATCCTCATTATGATCTTCCAGCGGGTGAACAAGACCGGGAGGATGGCGGAATTTGATGTCCATGGTTCGGTACATCAGAAACCAGGGCTCTTCCTGCCTCGGACCAATAGAAAGGCTGGTCACCGTAATCATAGAAGATGAAATTAACCAGTCAATTTCTGCCGTTTTTTAGGTCCTTTGTTCTCAGCGCTCTAAAGCTCGGAGGCTAACCGAAGTGCCCGCGGAACTCATTCTTGTCCCTTCAGGTCGCTTGTCCTGATTACTTAACCTCCAATCTCAGTGCATCATACTGTACATAAAGCGTATCAGGCAACAAAGCCGTCTCAACACTAGAAGCATTGAAAGGCAAGCTCAGTACAAACTCGTTCTTACCCTTCTTTAACTTGGTCGTGGGAAATGTAAACTTGTGCTCAATATTCTGACACGTGACAGCACTGCGAACCGCACAGGAACCACTTCGCCAGTAAGGAATCACCCACGTATCTTCATATCCTCCGTTCACGTTGACAGTCCAGGGAAGATTACTGTTGAAGCGATCCTTGACGGGAGTCCACTTGGCGTTGCCGTTGCCTGTGCGTGAACCTGCAATCTGCACGGTGAAAGTAGCTGTTGTAGTGCTTTTGAGCTGATGCTTTGTCAAGTCAAATGTGATAGTCCAGTTGTTAACGTTATTGTAGTAGTTCTCAGAACGTAAATGATTCCCTTTGGCGGCTATAAAAGACCAGTGGACGTAGTTGAGATCTTTCGCTTCATCGTCCTTGCCAATGTGAAACTTGACACCTTTCGGGAAGTCTTTTTCAAAATCGTATTTGCCCCAGTAAATTCGATATTGCTCCGGCTCGAGGGGCTTAGAAGTATCGGGAGCATAGCCATGAAGATACTCGCCTGAGGACTTGTCCGGTGTACCGATACGCCAGAGTTCTTTTCCAGCACTATCCTCGCGCCATGTAAATGTTCCCTTATTATGTGACTTAGAGATCCTGATATCATCCCTGATGAACCATCCAAAGATCCCATCGGCATAGATCGTGACTCGGTAAGTACCCTCCACCACCTGCGGGATGCTGTACCTTCCAGACTCGTCGATCTCAGCCCAGTACTGAAGTGACTTGGTGTTGAAGACATTGAGTTGAAAGTCCTGCTTATTCTCGGAGAGGACAATAATCGGCCTCTTAGCTTTCTTTGGAAAATTGACTTTGCCACTGTAAGTGGTACGCTTTGCCGAAGGAGCGAAATTGGGAACGTGACGAGCGATGCTGTCATAGAACTTGGCATTCCACTCAGGGTCTGCGTACTCGGCAGCATCAGCTCTCAGCTCCGCAAGAGTCGTATCCTTGTTGCCTTTGTTGAAGTAGTAAAATTGAGGACCCCAAGTTCGGTCGAAACCATGGGTGATGTTTGGCATCGGTGCACCGTGATGGCCGGAGACCATGTAGTTGTACACGATTCCATCTACAACAAGGTCCGAGTGCAATGGACCACCGTAGTACGTTTCGCGAGTATTGTGTACCAGCCATGCGCCAAAGGTACTTCCATCGTTACTGGTAGAGCCATCGCTGAACTCTCCATGGACATCGTGGTTGCGCCAACTTTCTGAAAGGCTGTACTTTGTCCAATAGTCCGAATACTGCTTCACATATGGGTCGTTGGTCTTATTGCCGACGTACCAGGTAGCGTCCTGGACTGTAAGGGCATCGGAAGCGTCAGGAAGTGGACCATAGTTACCGTCGCTCGTGGAGAAATGAGTCCAGAGCTTGGTATTTGGCCTGAACAGCGTGCGCAGTTCGCCCAAATCACGAAGGAATGGTGCAGATGCATTGAAGTAGGCAAGGCGAGTAAAAGCATGCAGACCCGTCTCTTCTCCACGAAGAAAAAAGTACTGCGATAAAGTCTGATTGGTAGGCTTGAAGATGTCGCTCATGATGATTCCTCCATACTTTGTCCCAGTTGAATCGGTGCCTTTGACAAGACGGAGCTGGGCAGTATCGCCCGGTGTCCAGAATCCAGATGGAGTACAAGAGCAGTCGAGATAGGGTCCTTTGCCCGTATTGCCGCTGAGAGGACCAAGGAGATCTTGTCCATCGAGCGTAACATCGATAATATGCCCGCTCGACTTGGCTAGCACGACGGCGAAACGATCATTGGAGAGGGAGATATGGGTGGAGTTCTCCGCAGTATTCAAGTCAGTAAAGGCACAGGTGATTAGCCCAGCGAATAAGGCCAATTTCTTGAGGCTGAAACCAAACATGATGATTGAATGGGTGCTTCAAGGGTAAAGAGAAAACATGTCTCTCTGTCCATCACGACAAAGGCCAATGAGAGTTTTAAACGATAGTAAGGACACTCGGTTCTAATGATGCCGAACCTTTCGCTAAGAAATACCCCGATCGGCTTGTTCCATGGCGCTTAGGGATGTGACTATTTAGCCGGCCAAGTTATATCCCTGAGCAGCGATCATAACGCGGGGAAGACAAGGATATCTAAGAACAGACCTAGTCATTTGCATAGGCGCTGGAGTAAAGGTCGGCGGCAATTGATCCCATAGGTGCACTTCCAGAAACAATTAATGCGGAACTACATTTGTCGATGTATACTTTTTGAGACTAGATGAGACCGGCAACGCGATGCTCGGCGTGCATGTAGCATAAAATCCGTCGCTGATATCATAAGGGGCGAAACAATTCAGTCCCTTCCTGGCAGGTTAGATGAGAGTCTAAGTTCGTATATTCTTTACGATCTATGGCTACTCATGTGATTCGTCTACTTTACTATCTCAAACACATATAGCTGTCTGGTTCCTCCACCATAGACTGGAATCTGAAAGATAATGCCGCAAGTCCCGATTCGCGACTCTGGAGGTTCTAGTTCATATGAAGGACTGTGATGGGGAGCCTACAAACTCATAGCGCTGAATTACAGCACTGGGCCGAGGAGAAGTGTGCGCTTTGTCTTGCTTACCTTGATAAACTTACAATCGCTGCCCAGAGTTGGGAACACACAATGATAGCTCGAACAGATATGTCCTCAAGTTGCAACGCGTCTCTGGAAGCCCCTTCCTTACAATCATGCTTTCACGCACTCCGTCAGTCTATGTTAAAGCCGACGACCTTCCAGATGTCAAGGTCGACATCACCCGCAGCAAGCTAGCGATATACAAATTAGTCCTGAGTCTCATTCAAGCGACATGATGAAACGTAAGTTTGCGACTGACTCCCTCATCGCTGTCGCGGCCTATACAATGCCAGCCATCTATCACAGGATCAACTGATTTGTAGATGGTAAGGATAGGCCAACCTAGGCGTTGTCCCAAAATATTGAGCCGGATATCAAGCATATCATACCAGAAGGAGATGATGATAAGTGGTTTCTTGGGATTATTGCCAGGAAATAAGGTATAAAACAACGGATCATTGGTTATCAAGCAGCTCCAGTTACCTGAACTAAAAAGGGCTTGAGAAAGTGAATACTATACAGAACCTAGTAACAAAGCCAACAAATACATACGACCATACCTATCAGAGAACTCGGGATCCCGTCCGCTCTCCCATAGATAAGCTGATAAGGGGCGGATTAGTAGTTGGGTCGGTGACGACCAGCGAATCCCCGCTGTTGTATGTTTACTTTTTGCCAGATGCGATACCTCTCTTTTGACTCCATAATAGAATTTAAGATATTAATCGATCTATCATGCATTGTATGACAGGGTTAGTATAGGATGACCTTTTCTCAGTACCGGAAGAAATTTATCGCTTCATACTTGCTTACAGTTTTTTTAGCCAGGTTCCTATCTATACCCTCAAAGATGCTACGAATCGGCTGAAGCAGGAAGATGATGGGCGAAAAGTAATGAGCTAAATCTGTAACGAACTTCTGCTAAAGACCTCCCGGTATTTCAAAATGATAATCCAAGCAGGGCTGTGAGGCCGGCTATTGCATTCTGTCTTTTCCCTGTTGAGGCTTGTTCTGGTGGTACTAAGCCTTCTAACAGTTCCTATATAATTGGGATATTCAGTGGTACCGAGTCCTGGCCTGATTTGGCGCGTATCTAGATAAACAATTAACAGGCTAGATGGATTGCATTTATCTTCTAACAAATTCGGCCCAATATTATGAGCCACGCTCAATATATGATTAGGATGCCATCTGAGTAAATACGAGTTGGACAAATTATCTACTAGACATTTACATGAAACAGCTCCTGAAATTGAATAACATAGCGGCCAGTTTCATCAAAATGACAAATCCCCAAAATCACCACCATTCTTCCACTGTCCACAGGGACCATTGCTAAGATCGACCTCCGTCAGCTCCTCATCACGGTAGGTAATATAAATCGCGATTCTGTTTTGCCGACCATTGGTACAGGTGCTTGTGTCAACGGCCATGTAATGGTAGCAGTCCCCTAGTGTAAATTGAGTGCCCGCGCAGAAAGGTTTGCCCGCGCAGGCGTTGCAGCAGGTTTGAGCAGTAAAGCTGCCGGCAAGTTTGACTGATGTGTGATCAACGTAAGAAAAATACTGCGAGCCGAAGACGTTGCCGCCTCCGTTGGCACTGGTCATGATGTTCTCGCTTCCGCAGATATCATAAACGGTTGCCATAGGAATCTGGCTCTCAACGGTGACTATGAAAAAATATCAGTATTTATCACATGACTGGTTATTCGGCGATTTAACCTACCAGTCTCAGGAATCGTGCTAGTAGAAGTAACATCTGTAAAGATTGTCGTCGTAGAAGTATAAACAGTAGCTGTGACAGTAGTTACGGCATTAGGATAGGTAGTCGTGGTGACATCCGTGGGAACCGTGATCATTTTGGTCCTGGTCGCAGCTTTGAGGGTGCGTCTCGGCCCCTGAGCAGTCGTGCTGACAATCTTGGTAGAGTAGCTGGGAATTTCTTTGACACAGCGAACACTCTGGGGGTATTCGCCTCCAAGAGTAGTGGTCGCCAGCAACACAATCTCTGCTTGCTTGTCCACTGCCCGTTTCTTAGGGACAAAGAGGGGATCATCGAGAATACTAGTGAATCCAGCCGGCGCCGCGAGAGTCGTGGTGATGCCGTCTTTTGTGGTTGTGGTTATGGTGGTGCTTGTCACGACTTTCCATGTTGTTCGGGTACTGATAGAGGTAGACACGGCTGTCGCGACGTGTTAGCTAGGGACCATTAATCCACGATCGTAAGGCTTACAAGTAACAGTCGCGCTAGCAGTGTGGCCGAAATTGGTCTCGGTAATTAAATTCGTTTGCGTCGTACGAATAGTTGTAGTCTTTGCAGGTGGGACGATAATGACATTGACTTTGCGGATAAATTTCTTAACCACGGTGATTTTTTTAACCGTTGTACCAGTAGACGTCGGCACATTCTTCACTGTCTCGGTACCAAGGACGGTAGAGCAGCTGAGAGCAGGAGCCGGCGCAGCAATGACCTGAGCGCCAAGCCCAAGGAGCGCGAGAAAAGAAGTCAGAGCAACCATTTTGATCCTAGAAGAACAATCGCTGGATCGGTCAAGTAGAAATATGGCGGTCAATGGGTTTCAAAAACACCCAAAGGAAATGCTTTTATATTTACAATTAATAGGGAAAAAGAAATAGTATCAGTCTAAACAAGTCTAGATGCTGAACAAATCGATAGATTCAAGTACCATTGATCTTAGTTAAGCCCAGCGGATCGACGAGAGGAGAAGCATAAAGGGTGATTGGTGAAAAGCCTCGAGAACCCCGGGAATGACTGCTCTAGCGGTTCAGCTTAGCATAACTCCTGTGGATTCTCTAGACCCAAGGTATCTCTCATAGAGTCCAATTATACGCTAAAGTCAAGAGGCCTGCATACTGCGCTACTGGGAACGAGTCTATTGGGTCTAGAGCAGCGCGGGGCTTTGCTTAACTATTGGACTAAGAATCATCGGCTGGAGAGAACAGCCCGGTGAGCTTTTAGCGTACTATACGTGTCAATAGTTCAACAATGACTCCATATAACGCCAAATGAACCCAGGAGGTTATTTACGTTAAGCTTCACATGGAGGTGGTCCCTTGGACCCTTTCTATGGCAGCCGACGCTACCTCTATTCACGCCACGAGTAAGCCTGACGGGCAAACATTTCTACAGGAGCGTGCATTGACAGCACCGTGTTAGCAATCTAGGTGAGTTGATCTGTCATAGAGTCAGAAGAGAATAACGACAGATAGTCTGACATTCCTTAATAACATAGACCAATAAGACCGGCAGTTTCGAAGCATTCAAGGCTAATAGAACATACTGGGTTGACATCTCTTATTGTCGCATCATTAAATATCAAGTCCAATCCTTGCGCCCCACTGTGCTCCTGCGGCGCCATGTCCAACACAACCTCGACGGCTCCCACACTGGTCAGAGGAAGAGCAGCAACGGTACTACGTTCAAACTTCAGGCAGAAGCGCATTGTAAGCGCCATCTGAACTTCCTCCACTTCCTGGCATGCCGGTTTTTCCATGCGCTTGAATGTTGTGAACAGAGGGCCTAAGGGACAATCGTTGACTCATCCTCCTGAGCTACAATACGCAAACCCTCCAGATTCAGGACCAGGTTTTACCAGAAGGTGGGAAGATGTATTTGTCTCTGCTTGCGGCAGCTGGTGGCTTCATCGCAGGTGGTGTAGCTGGTTTCTTTATCAAAGACCGCATTGGTGAGTCAAACATATCTCTGACAAATGGTTCCCGCTGACTCGGAGTGTGGAGATAAACGCAAGGCAAAGAAGGGCCACGGCCGCGGCGATGAAAACTTTACCCACATTGTCGAGTATCTCGCCTGGGACGTCGGTCTTTATTGCAACATATGTGACCAAGGTATCAGCGGCCCCTACGCGCACTGCAAGAAATGCAACGGCGGCGACTACGACATTTGTCAGGATTGTCTGGCACAGGGGCAGACGTGTGATGGCAAAGGCAAGCACAGCCTCGTGAAAGTGTATCCCTAGTACTATTGTGATATCTGCAACTTATTAATCAAGGGAGAGTTTTTACTACTGCGGTATATGCAGTGATGGGGACTGGTATACGTGCAAGAGGTGCTTTAACAAGGTGTATACATGTGCGGCGGAGAATGGTGGACGACATGACTTGTCAAAGCTATTCATTCCACACTTCAAGTTTAAGAAGAGTGGTAGCACTGATGCCAATAGTGGTGGTTCGCATGCTGACTAGTTGGACAAAGGAAACTATCACAGTAATTGCAATACGGTCATTTAAACAAGGTTCCGCATAAGAGATCAGTACCTCAAGACATGGACTACGGCGGTCGAGAGCTTGTCGCAGACGATGGTGCAAGCATTGGTGTGTCGGTATATGTGTCGCCGTATCGCGCCGAATGTGCAGTGAATGTACAACGTGGTATTTCCATGATTTGCGTCGCGATTGAAAGCTCAGCAGTACTTCAACAGCTCTTCGCCGGATTGATGTCAAGCACGATTCGACCGTAACGGAGGCTGTTGAAGCAGCAGGCATAAGTTTCCAAGACACAGTGCATTCGACAGTATGTTGAAATGGCGCTTGTAGGCTGCGGCGCTATGGTATCGACAAACGGACGAGACGTCGAGGAGCGGCAGCGGAGGATTGTGAGCACGACTAGGCGTAGCGGTATCAGAGCGTCGTGGACAATTCGATATTATAATGAGCGGATTCCTCATTTATTCTTCGAGGTTTCCAACCTTTCAAGGCAAGAATACTCTATCCTGTGTGCATGGACAAGACTCTCGAGTCTATGCGACGACGTCTGGTTTCAAGGGCTCTAAACGTAGTTCGTGGCATTTCGTCGATCGCGGTGGTGGAATAGTCTAATGCGACCGCGCAGGTAAGGAATAGATGGCTTCCTTCCGTGGGAAGCAATGGGGAGGACGATGCGTAGTGATGTAATAGGGAGCTTTGAGAAAATCTGAGCGATTGAGTATTGTATGGGTACCGTCCCTGCTCTTGCTTGTTCGTGGTTGCGTGACTTGGTGAGAATTACGGGGGTTAGCACTACGTCACTGGGCCAAATCAACTTGCAGATTGAAAAGAACACCGATAAGAACAGTAAATGTTTTATTTGTTCTACAATATCCGCTACTGTGGAAGGTCAGGCTCCCTAAAGGTACCGTTAGGAGGAAGGCACATGAGATTTCTCAAAAGTCGAAGGAGCTATGATTCACCAAGCTAGGATAACTCCTACCACATTGGACTTTCTTCAAATATGCAGCAAACATAAAGCCCAACACTTTTGCCTCTCTCCTCCAGTTACAGCTTCGTTTCCATGTTCATTCGTTAAAGCCATCATTCTATTTTTGACATCGCTACTTATCATCAAACCACACCATCATGGAATCAGAGGAACACCGAAAAGACTGTCAAGATTCAGAGGGAAAGCGCAGGGCCGGCGAATCTGAAGCGCGATCAAAGGGAATAAATGCTCGTCTTGAGAATGCACCGGACGACGCCCGCTGGAAGAAGCTCGAAATAGAAAAGGAGATCCCATCAGGAGTAGCCGAGGCAACAACATCGGCATCAATGGCGTTACAGCTGCCTATTATTTCATTACAAGAGGCTGAGCTCCCTTCCGATGTTGATGAATATCCAGTCCAAGCAGTATCTCAAGCGGCTGCGTCCGTTAGCGAAGACTTAACCGCGAACTTGTTCAAACTTCTCACGGAACTCCTACTCCAGATTATGTCCAGTTTCGCAAGCACGACAGACCTACTCAAATTTGTCTCGACGTGCAAACATCTTTTCAATGCATTTTGTTATACCGATACGAATCATTCCAACAAAAGGCTGGCTCTGAATAACGTCATATCCAACTTACGAGCCCGCTTCGCAGGACCCATACCGCGCCACTGCCTTGCTGTAGCAGACTATCGAAGAGACCGATGTATACTTGATAGGCTTTGCCTTGTGAATCGTGAGAAGAACCTCAGGGTCCTTCACCTCCGCGCGGCTTCCTATGGTAATGTTACATGGTCTTAGGATTGGCCACTGAATCATATCCATCGCATCTCGGATGTCCTGGAAGAGGTAGAAGTGGTTGTGAAAGCCTTCTCGAAAGAGGCCTGGGAGGGCGAGGCGCTATCCAAAATCTTGGGCTGCTCACTGTCTCGCCCAAAGAGAGGAGGAAATTTGGTACTATCACAGTCCGAGAAGGCGAGGTTTCTCGATTCGGTATTCAGGTATGAGAATTACACCAGCATGTTCTTCTACAAGGACGAGATTTTGTTCCCCATGAACACTTCGATACGCGAGAAGTTCTTCCAGAATGTCCACGGTCGGATTAGGTGGGACGTTATCCGGTCGTTCTATAGTGTCGTGGCATTCATGGACACTTATTACCGGCGTATCGTGGTCTCAATGAGTCACGATACAATCTTGACGATCCCCTCGTCTGATGAAGAGCGGCAATGCCAGTGGGAGTTCTTCCGCAGAGCGGCCACTCCGGAGCGACTCAGGTTTGTGCATTATTTGCTATCCCAAGGTACAAAGGTATTCAAGAAAGTTCACTCGATGAGTCCACAAGACAGGACATTGTTTCTTCTGGAAGAGTTCTATGGTCTGAGGAACAGCAGACATCCTGCCATCACTTTTCAGGGTGTTCACCTTTACGGCGAAGGGACTCATGACGGCAGCACCTGGACCCCATGGCCATACATCGGGAGATATCCTCTAGCTGAGGCCGACCTACATCAACGCTGCGCCTTTCACCTTTGGGACGAGGAGAGGATTGATAGTTTGATGGATGACGGTGCTGAGAAAGCTTGGATGGCGGTGGCGAGAAATCTGTCGCGATCAAAGGATCCATCATTCGAAGGCTTAGAGAACATCGCAGAAGTTAAGTTCTGATGAGATCTTGACGCTCTCATATGCCTTGCAGGTCAAGGATAGCGGACGGTTATCAGGCATTATCTAGCTAGGTTACAGATTAAAGACACTATAGCGTATCAGAAGCTGTTGGAATCGATACCATGTTAACCCAATAATTGGTTCTATCTCTTTATCTTCGTACAAACCTATTGAACCTCATCATGATGTCCCTAGCCTTTTGAAAGAAAAAAAAACACTTGGCGCCTGAGGGTATCTTCATAGAGGGTAGCTCTGCAATTGCCTCCACTTTTTAACTTGATATCTTTATTTCTAATATCTTTTTGCATCCAAGCTTTTCTTTTTTTGCCTGGAAAATATAGTTCGTTGCCTGGATCTCAAAAATGGTCAAATGGATAAACTTTGCACAAAGTGTGTATTTTGTTCCTCCGTACAGTTACCTCCGATACGCCTAGACTAGCGTGTCTTGTGCTTGAGTAAGAATATTTGGAGGAAATTAGTGGACAAGACGAAACGACATGACAGTACGGGACAATGGGACATGTTTACTTGGTCCCTATGTCGCATCGTGCTATCGAAAAAGGTAGCGTTGCAGCTAGGAAAATAAACTCAACGAGCACCTTGTTCTAGAAAGAAATTTGATATTTTAAGTTTTACCTCTTTCATCGAAATGCCCCCTGACGCTGTAGCAACGCAAACGACTTTCTGACGAGGCGCGCATTTGGTTGGTCATCTTGTTCTTTCGCCTCTATAAAAGTTCCTTTACCCCGTGCATTCTTCAGAGATAAAAGTTCCCCTTCTCAACATCGAAAATCGCTTCGTGTCTTCGATTCTCAGCAATTCAAAAAGTAAACCCACCATATTCTTCATGGAGGACATGGCCCGCAGAAAGTCATCACGACGCAATGCAGCTCAGAACGAGCCAGCTCGAAGCAACTCGTCCGAAGGGAAGATGGTTCAAAACAACACGTCTTCAAACAACTTCACTCGAACCAATACAGACCTCATGAATCCTGAACCCAAAGGAGGAGTTTTTCGACAATTCTCCTAGTTACCATACGATATTCGGGCCATGATTTGGGAACAAGCCCTCTCTAATCAGCGACTCCTTCGTGTCTCCCTCGAAAAGCCCGAATCATCTACCCGCAGCAAGAATCAGCGGAAGAAGGCACAGAAAACCAAGGGTAAGCAAGGGCCCAAGCGGGATAAGGAGGTAGGCCAAGAAACCATCTCCGACAAGCCTTATCGTGTCGTCGTGGAAGGGCGTCACGCCATCAGTAAGCTTTTCCACGTCTGCACCGAATCACGCAACGTTGCCAGGCGCTTTTACCGTGTCAAGGTTCCGTGTATATACAGGTGGGGCAACAAGACGCAAGAAGGTAAATTCTACTTCCAACCTGAGCTCGATAACATTCAGGTCGGTATCACACAATACCTGGCTGATTTTGCCTTCACTCTTTATCGGCTCGATCCACGATATGTCGGCCTTGTCAACCTTACACTTCCATGGCAAGCCAACGTTCACAAGCTCGTGGAAATGGCCGATAGCGATAGAGATATGCTGAGAGGGGTACTCTTGAGATTGGAAAGTGTCTCCTTTGCTCACATGCAGGAGAAGCCGAAGACCGCCCCTCGACCTCGTCGTACGCTTGCCTATGTTCATTCTATGCGTGTTTCGGGCAATGGTAATGGGAACAGTGACTCTGATAAGCCTAAAGTACCTAGCCCACGAACAGGCTGGGGGCCCGATTGCACCAGACCAATCTCCAAGTGCATCCCAAGTTTCGACAAACTGCTCGCAGACTCGAGAAAGCTTGGCAACGACTATACCCGCCCTTATTTCTCAATTAAGAACCCCATCCATATTGCCCTCAGCTGGTTCCGTCTGCTCGAATCTTTGGAAGCTGTCTACGAGCACGAAGTCAAGTACCGCTTCATGCTCAGCTACGAGACAAGTGGGAGGAACATAGCCACATACGAGCAGGCAGCCTCCTGGGCTCAAACTCAAAAGAAAAACTTTAAAGCTCGTGCCGTGAGCGAAAGATTGGATCAGGGCGAGTGGGTTCAGCCCGCAATGGGATTCTGGTTGTACCCGACGGAATGCGTCGGTTCACTGGTTGATGACAAGGGTGTGTTGAAGACGGCTAAGGATATTCTAGGTGGTGTTGAGCTCAAGAATATCTTGAACGAGTGTGTTCCAGAGCTTTGCTTGAGTCGGCTGATTTGAGGTGGTATTTGGTTACCCAGTTCATGCGTGTACAAGCTTTAGGTGATGAGGCTACTTGTTTACAGTTGGAATTTGTTTAACGTTGGATGCGAACATGGAATAAATTCAACCATTCGTCACTTCTTAGAAATGTCAATGTCTATGTACTATCCTCTCTTAAACGAACGCTCCTCCGTTAGCTCCAATAATCTGACCAGAAACCCATGAACTTCCGGGTCCCGCCAAGAAAGCAGCCACCTCGGCAATCTCTTGGGGCGTTCCCAACCTATTCAACGGGCTAAAGCCAGCGATCATATCGATCATCTGCTGTGACTTGCCCTGGAAGAACAATTCCGTTGCGGTAGGACCAGGAGCAATACAGTTCACAGTGATACCTTTTGCTCCAAGATCCTTGGCCATTACTCGCGTCATTTGCTCAATGGGGCCTTTGGTAGCTGCGTATAGGAGATAGCGGGGTGCGACTGTAGAATTGTGCAAGATACCGGTTGAGACGAGAATGACACGCCCATCGCGAGGCATGTGAGGGACGGCTTTCTGGTATTTGTTAATCTGAATGCTCTCTCAATGGGACATTTATACTTACTTGAACTAGGAAGTACGGACCCTTGACATTGAGCAGAAATGAATTGTCAAAAGCTTCTTCTGTCGTGCTCTCAAGATCGTTCATGGGCGCACAAGCAGCATTCGCCATGACACAGTCGATCTTGCCGAACTTTTCCACGGTAGCTTTCACGAGCTTCTCGATATCGGGAATGCTTGAGGCATCAGCCTTAACGGCTAAAGCTCTATCAGATCCGATCTTGTTGACCATCTCATCTGCTGGGGCACCGTCGCCAGAGTAGTTGATGATGACGCTTGCGCCATCGGCAGCGACACGCTCGATGACGGCTTTGCCGATGCCTTTGGTGCTACCCGTTACGAGAACGACTTTTCCGTTGAGGGACATGATGTTGGTCGAATGGATAGGAGGTACAAGAGAGATATAGACAAGAAGGTTTGGGTTTGGATCAAATGAATATTGAAGAATGATACGAGTTAATATACAGGACGGAAAGTCCTTTATGGCGCTAAAATTCCCCGGACCTAAGAAAGAGGTGTCACTTACGTCCGGATTTGCTAGTTAGTGGATCTAAGACCTTTAGTCTAGACATGTCGGAAACCTGGTGATGCGAACGGATTTATCCAGATTCAATTGAGAAACCTGTCTCTATCTCCGTATCCAATACCAACTTGTCGCCCAACTAGAGATATCGGCTGGAGTCTCATGATTTTAGTGTATATACCTAAAACGGTCTAGTGCTCTAACTTGCTTAGTCTGATCATGAAGGAGTTAGAGCAATAACCTCGAAGGGTCTAGCGTTGTCTTTGTTGGATCTGTGATGACGTTGACATTGCTATCTGGCGATCCTTGTAGGGCTGGCAGAGCTGCGAGATTTTGACCAGACTTGTGACACAAAACATCGACAAATAACAATTGAGAATTTTTGTTCATTTATTAACTGCTTATCCACAGATAGTCCCCAGCATTCCTGGCCAAGCCTGTCTCTCCCAGCCTCTTGAGCCCTCTCGTACTTCCATCCATGCTACCTCCGCTGCTGCGTCGCACGACACAGTAGACCACAGGAAGGGCTCGAGGGTCTCTTTCTTCATTACTTTCCAGGCTCTTGCATCATAACCAACAGGGTGGTTCATCTCTGCGCTTCTTAAGAAGCAGATGAACCACGTTCTAAGTTCATCTCCAACTTGCTCCGAACAGAGTATGCCGAGCATACCGAGCCATATCAGAAAATCGAATAACGCCAGATCAAAAGCTTGCTGCTTATGTTCTTCCAGTTGAACTTTCAAACGCTTTGCCAATCGTTGGTAAGGTGGTGCATACGGGATGGGGAAAGTAACGCCAAGCGAGAACATCAACAAAGCTGTTTGAACCAGATCGTTGATCCATGTAGCGGCGTCGTCGTGGGCTTCATCCTTTTTTTCACTAACGAAGTATCTGAGACTTTCGTCTTCATCAGGAAGCGTAGCGATCAGCCTCTGTTGAATCAGATCCCGATGGGCCGTAAGGAGCGACGAATCGGGATTTGTCAATGATCCATGGTGGTAGCCTTCAATAACCTTAACCCAGACCCTCATATCGTGCATGACCTCTTCTAGATCCGTCGATAGCCCAAGTTCCCTCAACCTGTCAATATTTTTCGTCGATTGTTCAGCATGATACATGGAAGCAAGGTCGCCGTCATATCCAAAGAATTTCCTTCTGTCGTGCGTTTCCAAAACTCGGCCATACATCTTCGAAACAGGAAGATGTGGCTTGACAAGTCTCTGTGAAGCTCTCATGAGATCCATATAATTGAACGAAGCTTGAAACCCTGAAGATTTGAGATTATGAATCCCGCCTTTCAGGTCAACGATCCTCATCAACGCTTTGGCATGCGCATCGATATGAAGGCGCCTACCATACACATGTATCCAAGAAAGTTCCGCCAACGGCGGGTCAAACGCCTTTTTGACAATGCACTCGCCATCTTCTGGTGCGACCTCAGGACCGGTGAGGCTGAGAATAGCATACATCGTCTGTTCTGGTATCTCCGCAACAGGTCGTGAGATATCCTGCGAGATGTGTTTCAAAGCTTGGTTGTAATGCATCAAGCTCTTTTTGTCAGTGACTCTCGCATTTCTTCTGTAACTTAGGCTCACGGCGGCAGACCATAGAAGGGCGTGAACTACAGCCGGGCCTTGCGCGATGAGCGTATTATAATCGCGTGCGAAAGAAGGAATGTGAAACGCTGCTGAGCCCATCTCGAAGCCTGGCCAAAATAATTCTGTGCAGTAGTGTAGCAGCATTCTGGTGTGTCCATCAACGGTCTTGTCCGGGACTACGCAAAGTAGCGTTGGGTTGAAACGCTGTTGGCGCATAGGATCGATCCGGTTCGAGTAATCCGCGCGTCGGTTCCCCGCGAGAATGGTTCCACTGGTATTTGAACCTTCTTTATCGCTGTTCGTTTTGCGATGATGCATTATTGTCTTGGCTAAATGTGATCTGGCACTGGCTTGGCGCAGCTCTACCTCACGACGACTGTTGGGTTTTGTCGTCACGACGGGGAGAAAGTGAAATACTGTCCCATTGCTGGTGCTGGAATCGTTGGTGCGGGACATTTTAGAAACATGTCCGTTAGGAGCTGCGATGGTTGTGTGGTAATGTAATCTCTGTGGAGTCTGTTGAAGTTTGCGAGTTGAGGAGATCGTCATAGAGTTGATACTGCTTCTGGTTTAGTGGCTAACGGTCGGCATGGGTCATCTGTACTGACTTTGGACAAGTCACCGACGCTCCGTCAGTAGTACTCAGGACTGGATCTTCTGACAATAGGAAACAGCCTCATCTTGTTACCTAGTCCTACTGCGCATATGGCCTGTTTTCTTAAAAATGGCCTCCCTAACCAAATATTCCCAACCCTGTCAGCAATCCATTGTTCAATGATTTCGACACATCTCGTCCCCTCTGATTTGTCCGTACTTTCAACCCAGGTGGGCTACATACAGCTCCGAGGGGTAATCCTTCATGTTCAAACAGCGTTGCCCCTTGTCAACCTTGGCCAGTACGGCTTCTAACGAAAAGATCCAAAAACCGACCACCAATGGCAACTTCTCTTCTGTTCTGCTATATATGGGACAACCTCTGTTTCGAAAGCCCGGTCCACTCCATTCAAGTGCACTCTCTCTATCGATGATCCTCGAGGTCCCCTGTGTGATGACACCGAGAAGAATGCCCCATTCTACATCAAGACTGCTTGGCTTGATACCTACGTTCTTCAGCTCAGCGCACAAGGCATGATAACCGTTATTTTGAGGCATAGAGCCCACATACACATCCCTCAGCTCGTCTTGAATGGCTCGGGGATCGGTGGATAGACGATCGAAGGTAGTCATATTGCCAAAAATTGGGATAGAGCGACGGATTTTGGGAAGAGACTTATCTCGTGTTTTATGACAGCATATCCTCTGTCTAATACCCTTCTGTTGAACAAAGATGATGCGCTTCAGTCGGCGGAAGACCGTCTTGATGAAATCCATGTTAGGATACTCAAAGCCGCTCATTCTAAAGCAACAACCTACCGGCAGTGCAACATTCAGAAGACCCTTGCCGCTGAGATCATTATCGTGCACGAATTTGGCGAATAGCGCAAAACGATCCAAGTGAATTTCATCACGATTGTTAGAAGCATCCACGTGAACGATGTCCATCTTAGGACACAGATATAGAGTTCCCGAACGACAGATATCGTACTTCTTCTTGTAAAGGCATGGCAGTCGAATGCGATAGAATGTCTTTGCAACGTTCCGCGACTCGGAGCAAGTCACAAGTAGTGGATTCATAATCGGGTCGTGACTCGTCCCTTCTGGTCTTAGGACACAGATATGATATAGCGAGCTTTTGTCCTTTAGAGAGTCGGGACCTTGGCGTAGACATTGCGGGATGAAGTTGATACCAAGCTGGACTTTAATGAAACGCTCGTATGCCAGGGCTTCGCTCCATATCATGTGACGGATGTCGTACGGGAGTGCGGGAAAGAAGGAAAAGGTTCGAGTTTCCACAGGCGGGTTGAAGAATTGGGAATGTGAGCAAGTGGCCGGTGGAGGATTATGATAAGATGCCATTGTGAGTAGGTGCGTTGAAGGTTGTACGGGATGAAAGATAGTCGTCTAAACGGAGGTAATGTGTTTGGGGTGGAGAAGTTTTCAAGCGGTCCGAGTTATCCTTGCCTTATATGTCTTGAGGCAGATTCTTTCCAGACGAGTATTGTAGAAAGTATAAACGATATAGTTTTTCTCTTGCTCATTTTTACTTTTATGCTGCATAGCCTTAAGTCTCCCGCCACTACTGGTGAAGATTATCGTAATTTACTCTGCTTAAATCTTCATATCAGAGGTTCACGACACTCGTGACGGGGAAGTACAGCTTATATCCCATCCTATAAGTTACGCCTGTAAACTTCATAGGGAAAGCTTTGAATGGCATTGCTCGCGCAGTCATGGATCGTCGAGGTAAATAAAGATTAACAGTCATTAGAATAACATTAGTATTACAAGCTTCAGGCTAATAATTAAATCTTTCTCCCTTAGCTGGATTCCTCACCAACCCAGCACCCGCAAACCCAAGCCTCGTCACACCATTACTCATCTCCCAAGCTCCATACCTCACAGGTCCAATGTCATTAACAGCATTAACAATCCCGCCAACGTTTTGGTTCGGATCCACGTTTCTCATTATATGCGACTCCTGCCCAACAGTGCCAAAGGCATTTGCAATCTCGAGTGGGTTGAGACTAACATCTCTTCCAAGTTCCCACCATCCCCAAAACGTAGGCAGCACAGAAAAAATACCAACGAGAGAAACCAGGACCGCTATCCACATTTTGTTGTAATCGGTCACATATACGAGTGTCGTCGTACCGCTGCTGTATTCGACTTTTTGTTTATCGGTTGTGTTAAATTTTGCGTACTGCAGGCTTGCACGAAAGCCTATGTTGCGAGTGAGTTCGATAACATCGTCCATTGGGTTGGACCACGTGTCGTTGCAGCCTGGGACAGGACCGCTCATGGTTAGGTATTGGGTTGCTGGTAGGCCGTTCGATTTGACATCGTAGCCTGTTGCCCCGGTGAAACGCATGTAAGCTGCGGAGCTGTAGAGGTTGCTGACGATCGTGCTGAAGCCGCCAAGGATGTTTCCTGAGCCACTTCCAACCTGTCCGGCAGGCATCATATGTCTTGTGTTATGTTAGTGATCAAGTGAAGTTGTTGGTGGTGGAGAGACATACTTGCGCTCAATGAACTTGTCATCTTTCCAGGTACCTACAAGCTCAACCTCATCTTCGTTCATCCGGACTGGGAATTCGGCGACACCGGCATGTAGATCGCAAGTTTGAATTTTCGTTTCTCCGTAACAATTGGAATCGTCTTTGTATAGCGTCGTATATCGTAAAAACGCCCCGTCAGGCATTCTATACACAGAGAAGTCGCTAAACTCGGTAATGTTGACCTGGAAGAAGCTCGCTCCGTCCATAGCCTTCTTCATGCTCGCATCGCCTGATCCAATGGTGAGGTTGTATTCTGCTGTCGTCTCGGTGCAGTTGACTTCGAAACCGAAACCCTGGATGGTTGTCGTGCAGTTTGTGCATGATGTGTCGAATGCGACCATTTCCTTACGACGACTGTAGCTGTGGGCGATATTGCTAAAGTTTTTTGTAAGTAATGATGTGGCGTGGGTGCGGCCTGTGATGATGCAGGCATAGTCTGTGGGGAGTTCTCGTGCAATGTGGAAGTCCATGGTTCCTTTTTGCGTCTCGTAATAGTTTGTTGTTGAAGAGGCGCGCTGCATTAGTGGGCCGCGCATGACAGATAATGTCATCAAGATGGACGCTATACTTGTGTGAATAATCACAAATATCAAGTGATAGGGACAGTCGTCTTACCAAGCCCTAGAGTCTTTGACTTCCAGGTAAATAGATTAATGGCGGCCTGTATTAGGCCTGTCGACGAGCCATACACAGCTTGTAATTGTTGTAACTAAACACCATAAGCATAAGTTCCTTGTGAGCAGGGTGAGTACTTACAGTGACTGGCTTTCCAGCAGTCCTCCAATACGAGATTGCCGCTCCTTCTGTAAAAGCACAAGCAAGAAACGCTCCCGATAACGCCGACGTCAAGGCTAGCCAGACGGTAGGTTGTATATGTTCGTCCCAATTTTGAACGGGCACTCCATCACTATACCTGAGTATCAAAATGGCCGCCACAGTTCCTATTAGAGATAACAACCACATGCCAAGGCCACGATACGGGAACCTCTTCCAGAACCCGGGAAGCCACGGTTGGCTTAGTCTCGCGTATTGTGCTGCGAAGGGTGCTTGAAGATCTTCGAGACGATGCCATGATTTCCTGTCACCTATGCCGCCGCCGCCCGATTTGTCTATAAACTCATCTTTCAAGGGCCATGGCGATGAGCCGAAACCGTTGGGATCTAGCATTATGCCGAGGGAGGCTGTGAAGGACTTGGCAGCCAAACAGACGCGAATAGGATAAACACGAGAGAAGGAATGGAAGAAAGTGGATAGTGAGCGACAGAGGAGGATACCGCCTCTGTCTGCCAGGGGTGGCCTTCCGGAGGGGAGCAAGAGGTAAGAGAATGCCAGAAAATCTAGAACAAAGAACGATTGAAGGTGAAGGAAGGGAAGAATTCTTCTGTTTCATCCCATTCCCCCATCAAAGACAAACCCAAGTACCGGTCCCAGCATAAAACGACTAGGACAGGGATACGTTAGCTGGCGAATCAGGGCTGGCGAGGCTCGTCGAAATTGGAGATCTCAATTCCCAATACGAGAATTAGTGTCTTCAAATGACCTCATGGCTCCGCTACTATGGATTCACTAAATCGCCATCTCCGACGACGTTCCATTAAATTGGGGTTTTGATGTTATGAAGGAAATTAGCATGAAGACTGCACTGTCACCATGTTTGGTTTAACGGGTTTTGTTAGCAAAACAAATCAACGTCATCCCCGAGGCTAACAATGCCATGTGCACCTTGTTTCAGATCTTCTAAGATGCAATTCCAGAAAGTAACAGATGATTTAAATATCTGACTCCACGGATGTACTTTCTCTCGGGTTGCATTCTTGTGGATCAACCCCTGGATTAGCTCTCCCATTTCATGCCGGTACTTAATTCCCCGATAGCCGGCGGTATCTTTCGCTAGTACAGTAGGCTTTTAGAGATTACTGGTCGTGAGACAAATGTCACCCATTTACTGTTGAGCCTCTCATCGTTTCTTTGGTTCAATTGCAATAAACTGAGATATAATGATATCAGTGTTGTATTGTGATTGGGGCGTCTACCCTCGACTGAAGACTTCTCCAACATTGGCGCATTTACTTTGTGGCCTCTACCTCACGGGTACAATCATATTATACCAAAGGCATGTCACGATCACTCATTCATCTACTGACTTGAACTTGATACGGCATTACGATATTCCAGCCCTTGACCGTGAAATAAACTTGCGACAACACCCCGACCGCTACATTCCGCTCAAAGACTAGCTGTAACGCCAAGCACGATGCCGTTCCCATCGTACCCAGGCAGGTCAGTGTCAAGCTTCTCCTTGACTAATCCCCAAGAAACTCAAGTAAAGCGTTCTTCAAGCCTTCTCGGTCCTCGTACATCATCCAATGACCTGCATCGACGTTCTTGTGCGCGTAATACCCAGCACCAGCAAAAGGTTCGGTAGACTGCCCTTGCTGGTCCGAACGCGTAACAACATCCTGGTTACCACCAACGGTGAGCACAGGAACTCGCAGCATGCGATCTTCATCGGTCAACTTCTCTTCATCCTTCGCATTGACCCCACGAAGAAGAGCTTTATAATAATTCATTGACGTTTCCGTTGCGTTTGGCTTGCTGAACTTTTCCATCCAGATGGCCTTATCTTCCTCGGTCATATACTTGGGAAGTGAAGTTATCGTGTTGTCATTGAGCCAGGCGCGAGCAGCGCCCAAGGCACCGAGGTTTTCGGCCCATCTGTAGTTCTCGATGGGGAACACGAGGCTGAAGAATGACTCGAGCTGCCGATTATCATCAGTGCTGATCTATCTACTTATTGTCTGGATATACTTACGTGCGCCGCAGCAAGGCTTCCTGCATCGTACGAGTTAAGAAAGTAAAAGTAGCCAAATGGCATATATCCAGTTTCATCCAGGGTATCCGCATTGATGGCATCGATATCCAATAAGATTCCAGGCGGTCCATATCCAACTGAAAGGAAAGCAAGCTTCTCAAAACGGTCGGGATGCCAGACAGCCGCCCTAGAAAGGATAGTGGCTCCCCAATCGTGGCCAACTCCGACAACCTTGCCCAAATTCTCCCTGTCGAGGATCTCTGTCAGGTGCTTGCTTATTTGCTTTAGGTTATAAGCGTCGACTTCGATAGGCATATCGCTATCTCCATAGCCGAGACAGTCTGGTACTATGACACCGTATCCCGCAGCGGAGAGGTCTTCCACTTGATACTTCCAGTCATGGCGTGTGGCGGGGAAGCCATGGAGGAGGAGAACGGTTGCTTTGTTGTCCTGTGCTGGAACGCAATCGTAGGTATATTTTCTCCCATCGGACGTGGTGAGGCTCTTTGTCTGCAGGTTAGAGACCATGATGATTGTTGTAAGTAAATCTGTAATAGATTGGTCGTGGTGAAGAGAAGAACATATTATTGAAAGAGTGAGGAGCCTTCGTTATGATCGTATTGATTGTATTTATGTTGTCGTCAGCGTCAATCCTTTCCCCTCTCGAGCGCATGATAGCGGAGTGCGGCATACCTCTTTTGACATTACCAACGTTATTCTGCAGCTGATTGCGTACAGACCTTCGGTCGGGATTTCCGCTTCCATGCCTGTGTGACAAAAACACGGTTTATTTATAACATGGCTCTATGGACAATTACTCGATACCTCACTTCGGTGGTAGAAGTACATGCGACCACTATTCTTTCCTATTCTTCTAAGACGGCAGTTCCATTTTCAAAACAGCCAAGACCAACAAATATTTTTCTATGGACCGAGTGACAGAGTCAAAACGACATAATCGGTAGGGAACATTACATGGAGGCCAAAAACAATCATCTATTACTGCACAATAACGCAATTGCTTTACTAGCAATAAGAATTGACCATCTCTGGGCATCATCAAACAGGGGGAGATGATATTGCGAATACCTAGATACCTTGGTTACCCTGGAACTACGCGCTGACGATAAGAGACAATCATACCTTATCGTATCATAGACTATCTGATAACGGCTGCACAGACTCTATACTGGTTTAACTTTATCCGTTATCTCGTGTATCTCGGCACGAAAATGCTAGTTGACAAGTAAGCTGCCCAGATATCTTCAACGTTAATTCTTAACCTTCTCCCTTTGCTCGAGAACACGATACTTTCCGTTGCCATGACCTTTTACGATAAACCCCCTGGACAATCTCACCCAATGCTCTGCCTCCGATAAGCCCAACCGGAGCCAAGATTGCCAAGTCTAGCCCAGAGCTTACCCAAGGCTCTGGGCGCATTGCTAGCTTATCCCATTGGTGCAAATGACCACTGGTAATTAAGCCTCTTTGCTGGGCACCGTCATCCAACAGCACGAAAATCAGGGCACGCGCAATTCTTGGCTGCTGCTCAGCTACGTACTCTCCGCTGAATTGATAGGCGATGCAGAACCTACATATGAAATCTCGCTCATCGGGGATTTAAGCTTGTATTTAGTGTTGAGTTGTTCAAAATGCTTGGTATTCTTGGCGTCACCAGATGCTGACGTACGACTATTGCTGGGCATGTTTCTTGTCAGAGGGTAACGAGACTATGTAAATTTCCCGAAGCCCCCGTGAAGGGACGCGATTCTCTTTTGCTGTCACCATCATACTTCCTCAACACCTTTAATCAGTCGACCTCTCCTGTCCTGTCTGCCCTGAAATGGCTGGCACCAACCATCGCAAGTCCATTGTAGCAGACCACCCCATTCGTTTCTCCGAAAACGTCGAATACCTCACCGACGAAGAGATCAAAGACTTCCTCGACGATCTCGACCACGATAATGATGGTTACATAAATTACCAGGAAGTCGAACGCAAACTCGACCAGGAACATGCAGAGCTAGTTCCCAAACCTAGCGCTCACCATGTTATGCACACAGACCACAGCGACGATGACCACGCGCGCCATGCCTTTTTGCGAAGGATGATGGGCGAGTCAGGAGCAGATCGTATCCCGAGGGACGAGTTTGCAAAGATGGTGAAGGAGTGGAAGATACCCTCGCTGAAGCAAGCGAAGAAGGAAGAGGAGGAGGATAAGAGCTATATCAAGAAATTGCCAGGTTGGAGACGAATTCGATCGTACTGGGCTGTTCACGGACCTGAAATTGTATTTCTTGGCCTTGTGATTAGTATGCAATTGGCGTTTGGAATATGGCAACTCGTCAAGTATCAGACGACGCCTGGTTATCGCGCTGGCTTTGGCTGGGGCGTTGTCATGGCCAAGACCTGTGCTGGAGCACTGTATCCGACCTTCTTCTTTCTGATCCTCAGTATGTCGCGATACTTTTCTACATGGCTGCGTCGGTCATACCACATTTCGCGCTTCTTTAATTGGGATCTTTCGCAAGAGTTTCATATTCGGATCTCTTGTGTTGCTATTCTGCTTGCGACTTTGCATGCAATTGGACATTTGACGGGATCTTTCGTTCATGGAAGTGACCCAGCAAATCAGGATGCGGTTGCGGCAGTACTTGGTCCTGATATGGTTCCTCGTCCTTACATCGAGTATGTTCGTTCGCTACCTGGTTTCACTGGCATCACTGCCCTTGGGCTCTTTTGGATCCTATGTCTACTCAGTATTCCACAAGTGCGCGCGTGGAACTACGAGATCTTCCAACTTGGCCACTTGCTCATGTTTCCCATCATTGGTCTCATGATGGCCCATGGTACTGCAGCCTTGTTCCAGTGGCCAATGTTCGGGTACTTCCTCGCTTTCCCAACCCTATTGGTTCTTGTGGAGCGAGTTGTCCGCATTGGTCTCGGATTCCACCACATCAAAGCGACCATGAAGGTACTGGACAAGGAAACCGTCGAGATCACGGCAATTATTCCGAGCGAGCGCCTTTGGAAGTACAAGGCTGGCCAGTACATATTCCTCCAAGTTCCCAAAATCAGTTTCTTCCAATGGCATCCCTTCACTGTGTCTTTTTGCCGTGGCAACAAAATGATGCTGCACATCAAGACTGATGGTAACTGGACCGCCAAGCTGCGTGAGCTTGGTGGCGAATCTGGAGAGTCGGAGATTGAAGTTGGGATCAACGGTCCCTTTGGCGCACCCGCTCAGCGTTTCTACGACTTCAACCACTCAATCATCATTGGCGCTGGTATCGGCGTCACGCCTTTCTCGGGTATCTTGGCCGATTTGCAGTACAACGACGATCTCGACCACGGCGGCCCCAACCACGAAGTTGAGCATCCTCGTTACGACTCTGAGACAACTGCTGTTCCTTCAGCTGCTCGTAGGTCAGACTCGATCAGCACTGATGAAGCAGTCCATGGTGACAACGTCCCTGAAACACCCACTCGCCAAGGAAGTGTCGGCCCAGATCTCATCAACAAAGAGAAACAACCACAAGCCGACAAAGCCGGCAACTTTGCAGACGATTACCGACGAGTCGACTTCCACTGGATGGTCCGGGAACGAAATTATCTCCTCTGGCTCTCCGATCTTCTGAACGACGTATCCATGAGTCAAGACTGGCATCGTGACCATGAAGTGCACCCTCATCTCGACATCCGCATCAACACACACGTAACCGCGAAACAAAAGAAGATCGCAACGCACGTATACCGTTGGCTTCTCGAAATGCACCGCACGGACGAACATCCCGCCTCACCACTCACAGGTCTCCTCAACCCAACTCATTTCGGACGGCCCGACTTCGATCTCATTCTGGATGAGCATTATGAAGAAATGCTCAAGTTCCGAGCCAACAAGAGGACCAACAGACGGGACAAGGAGGACGAGAACTTTGAAGAGGATGAAGAGCTCAAGGTTGGTGTGTTCTATTGTGGCGCGCCCGTGGTGGGTGAGATGCTGGCGGACAAGTGTCGCGAACTAACGTTGAGGGGATGGAAGGATGGAAGTAAGCTAGAGTATCACTTTATGATCGAGGTCTTTGGGTGAGGGCGAAGTGCTCTTACTTGTTGTGTACGAGTATACGATTCGACATAGGTAAAGCTTGTAATTTCTTTTGAAATATGATATTTACTACAATTGCAGAGTTTGAAGACGTAACCTGTCATAAAGGTCCTTCCAGCTTTGTTATCCTATGATGCCAAGACAACCCTTGAAGAATGGGAACATTTGATGAGCATTAATTAAAGCGAGAACACGAGAGACATCTATAGTTTCATTAGCATCGAATGACGTCAAAGCAGAGATGACTAGACTCACATAAATCTGGTCGGACAACAACAATGGCACCCTGTTCGGGGTTGATGCCGTACTTGGGAAAGGCTTCACCACAACCCATCATATATGGACTTGTATCATCAACAAAGACTCTATGAACATCTACGGGGTTTCGTCAGTAGAAGAGATGTTGTTGAATTGCGAAGAGAAGTTGACTTACTTCGCAAAGAATATGGGCCTGACTTGGGGAAGAACACTTCTGGCAGCTGGTCGATCTCTATCGTCTTGCGATCCCCCTTGACGACCAGGGTAAGGTTGAAGATTTTGTCTGCATTGTCCCCCGCGAGGGTAAAAGTTCTGACAAGTTCATCGAGCTGCGAGGCCACCTGAGAGGATTAGCTAATTCACCTAGATGATCCATGACACTTGAGTATACCTCATGTAATTGTTGCTTGGTGGCATCCCCACTGCAAAAGACCAAGACATGCCATCGCCCATCGGCTGGGAGAACGCTGTACAATTCCAAAGGCTTTGCATCTGAAAGCCTGACAACCGATGCACTAGGGAACCTCATTCCAACAGTGAGCCCAGCAGCAACAATTTCGTCGTTGTCGGTGACACAGGTGAGGATCGAGGGTTCGTACTTGGTAGCCATGCCAGCAGTATACCTTCCAGCTTCAAGAAACTTGTCTCGAAAGCCCTGCGCTGTGATTCCATGCTGTTTCCGATACTCCGATGAGAACAATTTACTCCACGAGCGGTCGAACTCAATGAGCTTCTCTGCTGTTTGTTGCCTTTCAAGTACATACGTCTCGAGTACCGAAGGTGGCGCTCGTCCGGTAAGTACATGGGCCATTTTCCATCCAATGTTGAAGCCATCTTGTAGACTGACGTTCATACCCTGACCAGCCTTGGGCGAGTGCGTATGACATGCGTCGCCCGTAAGAAAGATTCGAAAGTCCTTGGTAAAGTGATCCGCAAGACGTTGACCGATGACATAAGCTGACCACCATACGGTATCCGCGGCATCGATTTCATAAGGTGCGAATATCCTCTTGACCTTGTCAACGAGGTTTTGTTCCGTAATGTCTCGAGCTGTAGTGCTTGGTAGCTCAATGTAGAAGCGGACAAGTTCATCGCCTTCTCGGGGAATAATCATGAGATTCCCGTCGTTCTTGCTGATCAACATGGCCTTCTTGCGAATGTCGGGGAAATTGGTGATTGGGTAGACGTCCATGACTCCCCAGACGGAGTCGCTCGAATCGCCAACCATTTTGAAACCGATGGATCTGCGCACAGTGCTGTGAGCGCCATCGCAGCCCTGTTTGGAATTAGTCAGTGTTCCCGAGCCTGTTTGGGACGGGCTTCACCTACAATAACGTATTTGGCTCGGTAGCAATGAGGTTCCCCGTCATGGGTCGCGACAACTTCAACAGGATACTCATCACCACCATCCACAATCCTCACATTCTCGACCTGCGAATCATACAAAACCCCACTAGTTCCATCCCCTCGCAAGCGAATGATCTCCTCCAGTATCAAATCGTTAATCCTTGCTTGGTTGAGAATAACATGCGGCTGATGACTCAACCCCTCCTCGGTGTCATATGCCAGATCTTTCCTCTGAAGTCTACCATCATTATCACTCGGCGACCAAAAAGCAACTTCCCTCACATGGTACGCTTCTTCCAAGAGCCGCGCAGATAGTCCCAAGTTTTCAAATATCTCAACAGTCCGGCATTGAACACCGTCTGCTTGACCGATTTCGAGAGGACCAGATCGTCTTTCGAGGATCTTGAAGGAGATGTCGAAACGGGCTAGCCAGATTGCTGCAGTGAGACCGGCGGAACCACCGCCGCAGATAATAACTTGGACTTTTTCTGAGTCCATTGACATATGGATAAGTGAAGATATCTGATAAGATGGAAAGAACTAGGAGTTTACTGTTGTATTGTATCTTGGTGATAACGCTGCTGTTCCGCGCCACTCGGATGACGACGGATAGTCAAGGTGGGGGGTTGCAGCGGCAGATATGCTCGGCATGCGCTTTCCAAGGAAGACAAATAAGCGCGGATACTAGCATCGGCAGCAAAATTGAATTCAAATACAAAGACAAGAATCATTACTAGACTCTTTATCGTAGTGATACCTATCGTACCAGGTAAAAGTTTAAACCTCATACACGTGTTGCAGCCATTCCCACAGTTTTTGTCGTGACGCCTGGTCGACTTCAGGTTGTGAATCCTCATCTTCCTCGTGCTCTGCAATATCTCTTACACGCCATGCTGACCATGGGTGAAATGGTAGCCCTGGAATATGATCAAGCTCAGATATAAGATAGCGTCTAAGCTCTTCATATGTGCTGGCTACTTTTTGTCCCTGTCGCCCCTTGAAGATAGTTATCTCTTCTGCCGTAAGGCAATGCCCGGTGAGCAGTGAGTGCAAAAGCAATGGTGAGACTTTATCATGATCTGTCTTGGAGTAAGTGCAATAGTATCGTCCAAATTCATGCCTGGCTACCACGACACGTAATGATGGTTCGGTCCAGTTCGGAGTGCGAAGTCTTTGTTTATTGTTGACTAAACAGCCCTGCGCGACGTGCAGTTCTGTAGAATAACATTGGATAGATCGTAGATGTATCAGATAGGCCGTCGCAAGATTCACAATCACGAAACAATCAGGTCCCTTATATCGAAAGCAAAGGTCCCTAGAGGATGTCCAAGTCCAGCTATTGTCGATGTTATAGGAAAGCCGGAGCAAGAGCGACTGATTCCAGTCTTCCGCGCCAGACAACGCCGTCGAGATGAGACCGAGTGTAGACACAAGTAGTAACCGGTATTTGTCGTGAACAACGTTCCAAATTAATGGACCTGATATGCCAATGAACCAGGTGATTATCAGGCGTTGCAGCTCCTCTCGCGTCCTACTAGTGAGCGCTCCCACAGGTAGGTTTCCTTCGCCGTCCTTCTGCATACTAAGTAGACGACTAAGAATTTGGTTTGTCAAAATGTTGGCCTTCCATACATAGTCGATGTCTTCGCCCTGCCAAAGATTATGTGTCGATAGACCAGAGCAAATGGCAGGTAAAGCATTTAAGAAATTCTCAACAGGAAGGGTTTCAGTTAGTCGTTCCATAAGTGATGTACTGGATGTTCTGGCTATGGAAGCCAGGAGCACATTTTCAAGAGAATCTTTGTGGAATATACACCTTCTAGAACATGCACATGTGGCACAGTCTAGAGCGATCCCCGAGAAGTGCCATTCATAGCATTTTTGTAGAAGCAGACCTCGATAGGGCGTGCCGATCTCATTCATAGCGATTGAATGCAGAGTGGATTCCACGCGGTTTCTCAATGGTGGACCTGGGATATATCTCTTGTTGTTGACTGCCTTGTTAAACTTTTGGTCAAGACGCAGTAGCTCATAAGACCGGTGCAGGTACAAGCGACCACACAACACCATTTTGGCAGCCGTTAGCCGGGCATCCTCTTCACCCTTGGGCCACCCACATGCGCCAAGGAGAGCAGCACCACTTTCAGTGTCCAGGAGGAAGTCGATCACACATCGGTGAGCAAATCGGACCCCCGTCCCATCGTAGTAATAAAGAATTTCTGGGCAGAGAGTAGAGTAAAAATAGCGTTCCGTTTCCACCTCAAGAAGGCCACCGCAGACTATTCGAAGCTCCCTTTCCGTTTTGGCACATGCTTTGGCCAGTTCAGCGACATCCCATATACGGCCAACGTCGAGCATAGATTCCAAACTACTCTCATCGGAAGCCAATGTCAGTGATAAGAATGACTGTATCTGTAGCAGATCATAATCATGGTTCCTAGCTATGGCCAATCTGAAATATCGAGAAGCGGAGGCCCGGTAGCTTGGTATCTCGCCATCATCACCAGATCGCTCCCACATGTCCCGAACAAGGTCAAGTAAATCTTTTGGCATGTGGTCGATCCTTTGGATGAGCTCACTAATGCTGTTATTGATACGAAATGCTCGAGCCACATTATCAGTGACAAGGGCGACCCAGAGGAAAACACCATTTGCGTTGCTGACTATAAGGTCGAGGACCCGCACTCGATCAAACGGACCAGCGAAGGGAAGATCTTTAAGCCGATCACCAGCAAATCGTCGAATGTCGTATTCAGTAAGCTCGTGAAGTCGCAAGCATTCAACACCCTTGAAGTAAGTGCTGAACGTGGGTTCCTCCCTGCTTGATGCGCAGACTTTGACCTCTCTTAGCTTCGTCAAGCTATCTAGTATGTTTGGGCTTCGAGACGGTATCGAGAGATGCCTCTCAAACTCTTCGGATTCATCAAGGCCGTCTAGGAAGATCAGAAAAGGCTTCTTAGCAGCTTCGAGCGCCCATAACAAGACTTCCTTCAGTTCTCGCAGATCCCAATCAGAATGGGACCATTTGTGACGGATGTCAGGTCGAATCCTTCCAGGAGAACCTGGTGAATAAGAGATAGGAATAGCCCTTTGAAACTCTTTTCCATAACGCTGCCAGCCTTCCAAAAGTAGTGGGACAAGATAGTGACATCGGAGCGCCAGGTAGTTATATGTTGTCTTGTAGCAGGACTCGTAGCGATAAACTTCATGAGGGTACTCTTTCCAGATGCGGGCTTTCCACTAATCCAAAACATCCTAGACTCAGAGCATAGCCATTCAACGAAGACCGTGGGCTCTGGCGTAGAGCTCATTGTTGAGCTCACTGTTGAAGTAGTATCATCAGAGTCGTGAGCACGTTTACTATTACGCTGCTCTTGGATTCGGTCCACATTAGAGGCATCATACCCTTGATTCTCATCGTCGCTATCCACCTTATCTTGGCTGTCTTCCTCGTTTTCGCTGCCTTTTTCGTCAGAAGTCGTGTCCTCCATAGAGGATTCGTCAAAATCCCTCGGCCCCTTCCTAGTAAATACCCACTGAAATGTTTCCGGGAAATTCGTAATAACGTGATTTTTCCGACCGTTCATTTCCGGATACCTCAGGCTAGCCAAGAGCTGCTCATGTCTCTTCAAGTTATCTTCATTCTTGGTTCGATAAGCAAGATCTTGCTGGACCGCCGACGTTGACTCAGAGATCCGCGAACGAAGCTGATGTTCCGTGAGAGAGAGATGATTTCCGAAGGTATTTCGAGTTTCTTCATGCTGTCTCGTGACGAGATTCTTCATCTCAGTTGCCGTTTGTAAAACCAGAGTGGAGATCTCTGTCTGGCCCTGTGCGAGTCTTTCAACCATGGCTTGTTGGGTGGCGTTGAGATTCGTGAAATACTCTTGTGTCAGGAGGGCCGCAGCATCGCCTTGACTACATACTCGGTGTATAAGTCGTGTCTGAAAAAGCTGTTGATATTGTTGAAAGCTCTTCTCCAGATCTTCTAGCTCTTTGCTACGAAATAGGGTCTTAACGCCACTCTTAGCAACCCTGAACTTCCCGCGGAAGCCCTTTCTGGCCATTTCGTCCACATAAAGCTCTCCGAAATAAGTTCGGAACTTTTGAAGACCCCGATGGGCTTCTTCTCCGATGTTTACTATCTCCTGTTGGTCGGAAGTGAGAAGAGAAGTACCAGAAACCTGTTGCTTCATCGCTTGATAGCTTGTCGATGCGTCATCAAGATATGATGCCAGCTTAGGATCGGGGGTTCCGTTTTCGCGGACATAACGATAGATATGGAGAGCCTCTTTGCCAAATGTCACTATTTGCATAGCATTGCAAAGTATGCCTATTCCAGCTAGTACTTCGACTCCTGACATTTTTACTCCAGTTGAAGAAGACTAACTAGGTTATAGGTTCCAAAGGATTGCTGATCGTGAGCTGACGAAAGAAGCGGGGTTAAAAGGTGCAGCTGAAAGTAGGCTGAGCAAATGTTACACGGAATTCAGTAAACGAGGTATTGTCCTAACGGGCGGGCGGATGATCTGATAAATAACCAGTCATATATCTCGAAATCAGGCTGGGTCGAGGCCAATGAGACAAAGCCACATGCTCGCTGTCTGGACCAAGCCAGCTGAGACGAAGGGTCTCGCGGAAGTCACAATATGCGCATCGAGTCCTCTCGGAACAAAGATAAATATGGAAGGTCAACACCAAGGCCCTGATGCAGGCACATAAAACCCTATGTGGTGAATTAATATATCGACAATCATGAAATCGCTATTTAGGCCTCTGCCCTACACATTCGTCCGTCCTCAGCAACCGACCACTCCTCGCTACCAACTGCCACCGTAGCATAGAATAAATTCTCAGGATCGTACCTCTTCTCTATCGTAAGTAGCCTCTCATAATTTCCACCATAGAAAGCCTACTTCCAGTTCCGTTGTTGGAAGTCAGCCTCGTTGATGTAAGCCCCAGCACCGGGTGTCACAGCCTCAATAACGGGCTGGATCTCATCTGTCATTTTCTTCTGGGCGGCTAGCATTTCTTCCCAAGGAGCTTTATTACCCCATGGAAGAGTCAAAGACACCTGAATAATAGATTCTCGCCACTGTGGTAGAACAGAGTTGGCGTTGTTGTGGCCGAAGTTCGATACGTTCAGTCCAACACCGATGTAAGTGACCCCCATCTCCGCGAGCTTTCGTGCAGTAGGTGAAAAGTCATTGATTTTGTCGCGAGGTAGCAAGCGTCCTCCGAATATCTGAGTTCCGACTTGAATGTTTCCAGCAGGAAGAGGACCCCAGTAGTGGTCGTAATGCTCGTAGTAGCTTAAGAAATGGGTGAAAGTCGGCTCAAATTTGATACCAAGAGCAGCCAAAGAATCGGCGAGAGGCTGAAGAATCTTCCTGGCCTCTGCCTCAGTCTTGTTGTAAGCAGTCATATCAGGAACCTGAAGGAATGAGTCGGAGAAGAAGTAGATGATCGTAACGCCTGAGTCAACAATTTTGGGTAAAGTGGTGTGGAATGCGTTAATGGCGTCGTAGATCAATCCTGGATGACCTTCTGGCGCCGTGACGAGAAAGCTGGCTCCGCTGACATTCGCCTCTGGGTGAGCTTGTACCGTAGCCGAAACCACTACTCCGTAGTTTCCGGAGCCCGCACCGCTCAATGCCAGTATAAGTCGCTATACTTGTTTCTGTTTGCCTTGACTAGCTTGCCATCAGCAGTAACGACTTCGAACTCGAGGGTGTTATCCGCTGCCAGGCCGAAACTGGTGCTCAAGGCCGAGTGACCTCCTCCTTGAGTGTATCCTCCAACGAGGCCGACAGAGGGGCATTCTCCAGTGACAACGATCAGATCTCTTGCATGTGCAGCAGCTAGGGCCTCGAAGCCTTGAACTCCTGCACCAACCTTCAGCGCTTTGCCTTCGTAGTGATCGTCTTTCCAGTCAATGATCCCTGTGCCTTTCATGTAGTGAGTCCAGACTGCGAGAGCTCCCGCGCCAGTTGAACGGCCAAGATAGTCATGCCCCGTGTTACGAATAACAAAACGTACGTTGTGTTCCTTGGCGAACTCAAATGCGACAGTGATATCTTCAACAGATGTAGCATTGACGGTGTAACGCACGTAGTTGCCCAGAGTGCAAGGCTTTTCCCTAGGCTGGAAGGGATCGCAACTCTGATTGGCAAACAAAGGAGCCATCATTGATGAAGACGACTGGGTGCTGCAGAAAGTTGTTAATAACGTTAACTGCGCAGCATCTGGGATGTCTACTTACTGGATTGATGAGTAAAGCCATTCGCTCTTTGTATGCTTGCACTCTTCGGCATTGTAGTTCGGGTCGTGGCAGGGGCTTCATAACGGGACTGTAGCCACCAGACAGCCTCCGACAGTACTGTTGAGACGATGCCAATCGTTTTCAGAAGGCCAGCAAGAGTCCCCAGGAAAGCATTTGCAATCGGACTTTCCAGGCGCCGTAACAATGCAGCCAGTGGCCAGTGCCAGGAGCGAGGAGAAGAAAGTTTTGCGCATCCTGGGACGTTGCACGAGGATCGTGAGGAAAGACACACTTGGAGGTTGCAAGAGACATTGTTTATGAACATTCGGGCATTACTCAGATTTAAGCGTTCCCCGCACTCACGACGGTTACAGGGCTCTTGGCCGCGATCGACGCAGTGCGACAATTGGTTTTGAAATGTAACTATGTAACCATACCTCTTGGCAGTCCTTTTGAGTAGTGGAGAGTTTATAGTGCTTACTTACCAGAGTCTAGACGGTGACTTTAACCTACACAGTACGTGACTTTGCCATATATACTACTGGTTCTTTCTTTTCTTCGAGGTCAACTGTTCGAGATTTCAAAATTGAGGAGTCCGGAGAGAATACCCAAATGTTTTAATCGATCCGAAAAGACCCCAAAGACATAGAGGATATGCTGGAAAGCTAGGACAAGGACTTAGATACCCGCCAATATAAGTGATATAGCGGTGCATAATTCTCTATTTACCGCCTGGCTACGACCCTCCACCTAGGTCCATCTCGACACCGTACATACGTACTACCGACATATTGCTTGGCTCAGTTTGGGTCGTGTGTCCGGTAGACAAGAAAAGTCATGGTAAGAATCGCTTTTCACCACAACCTTTCTATTAATAACGTTCCACTCACTTACTCTTTTAAGTGGAAAATCGTAGAATAGCATAGTTGTACTAATCCTGCAAAGAACTTGTCTTGGCGCCTATTCCTGTAGTCCACCATCAACCATCAACCTTCAACCGCAGCTATACCCTCGTCATCTCTGGCCAACTTGGCTTGATTAAAGGCATCATCCTCCGAGGGCAGTTGTAGATTGACTGCCGTAATAGGTGCCGCACTGATCTTCAGCTCCCTATGGCCTTCGACTGCTAATACATGACCACCAACCTCTTTGCTTGCTGACAGGAAGTGTAGGTGGCCCCCTGCAACGCTTATGCCCTGCATGAAAGGCGGCGATCGAAAGCCAATGATAGTACCCTTGATATTATCAAATGTATGAGATGCTTGGCGCTTTCCAAGTTCAGCGAGACTTTCTCCTGGCGATTGCTGTCCCCCGACAGTTCGGACAGTCACTGACTTGAATGTGCCTTCTACTCTGAAAGCCAAGTAATGATTTTTCGTTCCTGGTAAAAGCTCCGATAAGATCTCAGCTAGAGAGTCCTTGGTTTGTAGTTCTTTCGAGACCGTCGCTGTAGGCTGAAATTGGGAGACCATAGCGAAAGGCGCTGTTTGACTTTTGCAAGCATTTTTGTCAAGAGCGACGACTGAACCATCAGGCTTCATATCGTAGATAGTACCATCTAGAATGATCATCTCGCCGACCATGTGTCGAAACGTGCCTAAGCCGTGGTCTCCGTGTTTGAGAAGGTCAGAAATGGTGATGCCGGTCTCGGCAACCCCATCCATGAGGGCCGAGACAACTGAGTACTGGAAGAGGTGATTGGATGGCATTTTGGTGTGATTGGGTGTGTGAGATAGGTCAATCGGGGCTTGGACTGTAATACTGTAAGGATGTTGATTGGGATGAGAAACACAGCTGCGCTTGGTCAAGAAAGTTACTGTATCTGCGGGGCCACTTAGCCAGTAGCAACCCTGTTTTCAGCATTAAGACGTCATTCATTAAAATGCCAGACCCTAGACCAGTCGACATTTCAGTTGTCGAGTGGATTGAGCTTACCCTGAACATGTGGGCCGAGCTTTGAGATGAACATATGAGAAGCCTTACAGATTGATTTATTTGCTTACCTATCACTGCCTTCAGTTCTATACTCGGTATACTTTCCGGTTCAGTGAAGATGACAATAACTGGTCAACTCCGACCATAAAGGTGAAGTGTCAAGCCTCAATCGTGCTGCCAGCCGTTGACACATAACTTTCCAAATTATCTCTACTCATGGTGGTATCTGAACGAGACATACTGGTCAAAACTGGCATTTCTTCCCTGCAGCTCAACTCATTCAGCTCGCCACGTTTTCCCTATTCTGTGAATATTGTTGCGCCATTTCCATGAGAAGCCAATGAGAGGAATGTGATACTTTCAGCTCTGTAAGCCTGCATAACGTATTGCATCTTGGAGTCACCTGTCAGTCATGATGTATCGGCTACAAGAACCGGTTGCTTGCTCGTCATTCAGACGATGAAAGAATATCGCGGACCTTTCAGCTATCAGTACAAGAAAAAAATCTAAATTGAAATCTAAGTCTACACCTCAACCAAAATGGCTATTCGAGCTGAACACCTCCCCGCGATGCCGCTGGAGCCAGGCACGGAAATTCCAGCAGGTCTTCGCATCGCCTACGCTCAGCACCTACTTAACAAACACCTTCGTAAGCTACGTGCTAAACTCAACGAAGACGTCAGCTACTCAGAGCCACTACCTTACGAAAGACTATCCCATGCGGCTCCATCTCATGGATCTGGTGATCCTCTGTCAGCAGTACAAGAGTATCACGGCCGTGTCGCTATCGTCGGTGCTGGTGCTACTGGTCTTTATCTGGCTATGATGTTGAAGTATCTCAAAATCAATAATGTGGATATTTATGAAGCTTCCGATCGTATTGGTGGACGATGCTACACCTACAGCTTTCCCCCCGACAAGGACTGTCCTCATAATTACTACGATATCGGAGCGATGCGCATTCCGGAAATCCCAGCGATGCAATCGTATGTGTTACCATGTCGATATTTATTACCGAACTGACACGAATTATAGGACTTTGACACTCATAAAAGAGCTCGGTCTTCCCAAAGCAAAGTATGTCCTCAAAGCTGGTTGTGAGCCACAGATGCATTACTATTCCAATGATCCAGCCGACGCTCCTAGGTAAGTAAACCGCTGTCGAGTTTACTACGTGACTGACATGAAGTAGTGGAAAGCCATACGAAGATAGAATCGCAAAGATCATCGCGAAGCTTAGCCAAAACTGGAACGAAGAGTTCAAAGCCCTTATTGATGGCGACGATGACAACTACTCTACCAGAGCTTGGCTTATGCACACTGACCCAAAGTGAGTAGTAACCTAGATCGAATGTGAAGGCAGCTGTGCTGTACTGACGCTGACAAGGTTGACATATGAACAAACAGAGGAAGCCGAGTCCGCTGAGACGCAAGTACTCGATTCAGTATTGACTTCCTTCGACTAACATCATCTCGCAGGTCCACAGGTCTCTTTGATCAGGCATTCATCGAGTCACTCTGCGACTACAGTGACTTCCAAGCCGCCAATGGCAAACCGTGGTGGCGTCTTGAAGGGGGCATGTCCATTGTCATTGACAAGATGAATAGGTGTATCGAGGATCCAGATTGGGTTTCCCACAATCCCATCACACTAAAAGTCAAGACTAACACGCCAGTGGTGGCCATGACGGAGAGTAAGTCGCGCGACAAGATCGAGGTTACACTAGCTGGTAACAAGGACCCTGAAAGCTATGATATGGTTTTCAACACAACCGCCATGGGTCCTCTTCAGCGTATGGATATCGAAGGATTAGTCCCTGGGTTCGGACTTCCAGGCCAGCAGAAGAAAATCCTCACCGGTATCCGCGCCCTCAGCTATGATCAGGCCTGTAAGATAGCGATCAAGTTCAAGTCGCGCTGGTGGAAAGACATGTACAAGACCTCCACTACTCATGATACAGTCGGAGGTGTATCAGGTACTGATCTTTCCATCAGCAATGTCGTGTACCCATCATGGGATGACGGCGACAAATCTGCTGTGCTCATGGTCTCGTACAGCTGGGCACAAGATGCCACACGCATGGGGGCTCTCATCCCAGACTACTCCAAGCGAGAACCTTGCATCGACGATATCTGCGTCACACAATCCTTCCAGGATCTCGTAAGACTGTGGTCGAAGAGTGACCCCAAAATCACCGTCGACTTCCTCAGAGACCAATACGTTGCCCATCACGCCTACGCGTGGTCCCACGACCCATACACAGGCGGCGCCTTTGCTCTTTTCGGGCCTGGGCAGTTCAAGTATATGTACCCTGAATTCCAACACATTCTTTGTGGAGGAAAATTCGCCATCTGCGGAGAGGCACTGAGTCCTCATCACGCATGGATCTCTGGAGCGCTAGACAGTGGATACCTCACTATGGTGCGATGGTTGGCACATCTGGGGGATCATACGAGAATTGAAGCATTGAAGAAGTCTTGGTTTGGTGCTGGAAGGGACAAACATACCGCTGAGTATGATGAGGCCTTGATGTATTGGTCTGTTAAGCTGAGTCAGAAGGTTGCCAAGAAGCTACGTTGAGCGGCTTGGCCATGCTGAGATGGTAGGACAGGTAGTTTACTGCAGACCGAAATGTTCGAGGATTGTTTCTCAAATTATCCGGAGCCTTAGCAAAAATTCAATTGCTGCTACCCAAGGCTCTGATAGGGCACAGTTGGAGTTTACTGTTTAAAGAGACTCGCTAACCAACAAGCGCTGAAGATGTGTCCGGATTTGGATTAGAAGTCACTTTGCATTCCTCCAACGCCGTGATATTTGCGGGTCAAGTTGGTTGAGCTTGAGCATGGCTTGTGGAGCTAAATGAGTTACCCACTGTGATAAGCTTCACATACCAGGCGACAAGATGGCATGACGAGGGCCGACAAATTTGCTCAAACGCACAGGTATGCCATGTGAGATCTTGATAAAACCTAAAACGGGTACCTGGAGGATCTAGACTCAGCTTCACATTCCGGGCTAGCTAGGCTCGGCTCAAATATGGACCCTTACAGCTTACGTTTTGAAGTGGCACCTCCCGCTCCGGGCACGATGAATGGAATGGACAGTAATATTATCGCAGAAAGTGACCAACCCCGATTTCAATCGCGTAAGTGTGGCAATCGTCGAATTCTTTATAAGCCTTGATATCTCCTTGAGAGTATTGCTGTTCTAGATCTGACCCAAAACAACCCATAAGCAGAATCAGATTATTACTTCCACAAGTTGGATCAAGATGAGAATTACTTCAGTGTTTCAAAGCATCGCTCTCCTCGCGGCCTCAGTGGATGCCTTTAACCCCCGTGCGACTAGTACTCCCAAGCGCAAAGACCTATGGAAGCCAGAAGTCGGCTCAAAATGGGAAATCATCCTCTCCCAAGTCATGAAACTACCCAAAGGCGGTGCTAGCAAGCTGGATTCTACTATTCCCATATACGATCTCGATCTCTTCGACAACAGCAAGAGCACATTCACTGCCATGAAAAAAGCGGGAAAACGTGTCATATGCTACTTCAGCGCTGGATCGTGGGAAGATTGGCGTACTGATCAAGATGAGTTTCCTGAAAAGGACCTCGGAAAAACAATGGCAGGGTGGCCTGATGAGAGATGGGTCAATATAAGCAGTCCCGATATTCGGGCTATCATGGCAAAGAGAATCAAGCTTGCTGCCGACAAGGGCTGTGACGCTATTGATCCTGATAACATGGATGGCTATGTAAGTTACATGATATCGAGGCGAAACAGACACTAACGGTGAGTGTAGCAAAATGACAACGGCCTCGGCCTGACAGAAGACGACACAATTTCATACGTCAAGTTCCTGTCGGGGGAAGCAGCAAAGTATAACATGGTCATGGGCATGAAGAATGGCGGAAGCGTCACAGAGCAGGTACTTCCATACGTTGCATTTTGCATCAACGAGTCGTGCATCCAGTACAGTGAGTGCGATTTGTACGCACCATATATCGAAGCAGGAAAGCCTGTTTTCAACGTCGAATACCCTAAAGGTGCACCAAAGGTCAAGTCTAAAGACAAGAAGAAGATCTGCTCGACGACTGGGCCTGCGGCGGATTCTAATGGGTTCAGCAAGATTATCAAAAAGTTGAGCTTGGACAGTTGGGCCATGTATTGCTAAGTATGAGACAAATTTAATTGGCGAAGAGCAGTATTTTGAAGAATGAAATCTAGGTCCACATGTGTTGCCTGAACTTGGTCAAAATGAAAAAAATAACTATTTACGTGTAAGGCATCGCTAAACGCTATATACTTATAATAGTGATAGCTCAATCTGTACCACTGCAACCAACAAAGTTGTTTCCAGAAGCTCCAGTGTGGGTGATGGCACCAGCATACTCGCAGTTGGTGTTGATGACAACACGGTCAGCGCCAGGCGAGCCTACAAGACACTGTTAGCAAGCACACACGATAGGATATGCTACACGACGTACCTCCAGTGTAGACACCACTGCGTCTAATAGGGAACTCCTGGTAGGGACCGTCCACAAGAAAGTCGAAACCCTCGCGGTTGTTGTAGGTATGAGGGTAAGAAGAACTACCAGCGGTATCGTCGCTCTGGTAGTACTGGCAAGCCGCGTTGGCAGCAGCTCGGACTTGAGACGATGAGTAGTTGGTGTTGCCGCATGTTGTAGCAGACTGGCGGTTCTCAATGGGACCAGCAACTGCTACGCTAACAAGAGCTGCGAGGGAGGCAAGGGACTGAGACCGGCAAAGTCAGTGATGGGATCGAGCCTGTTGACAGAGGCAAGGGCTCTTACCTTGAAGAAGAGCATCTTGTAGCACGGATTGATTGACAACCAACGAAGGGAGAGGAGCAGCTTGCCTGGACAAGTAACATCTTTGCCACCATCTCTTATGCCTTTTATACATCCCAATGCTCCAAGCACGCTATCAGACCATCTCAACCTCGGTGATCCAAAACGCATAGATGATCGGCAAATAAGAGCAGGTGATTGATCTCAAAAGTCCCATTGGCTCTGCGATATACTAGGTTCGCGATACTATCACCACCTGCTTAATGCGGATGTAGTTCCGGCACATAGTCTAAGTCGCTGTAGCCAGTCGGACTAAAATACCGCATTAGAAGCGGGTCGGGATCGACATATATCTGTTTCAGCCAGTCCCATGTGTTTAATGTGCCATCAATGATTCGCAATTATTGGACGAGCTGGGCGACAAATCGGATCTGATATGCCGCCCTAGTGTGCACTTTTGTCTTACATCTCCGCTTTGCTTCGAAACGCAGTCATCCTGCGCTCCTTCATTTCTTTACCTGCAAAGGCTGCACTCAATCCATTCGTTACACCTACACATACACACAACATGGCCGACAACATCAACAACCTCCTTGCAGATGACAGCGTGACTGCACAGGACGCTGCGCAAAAGATTGCCAGCCCTTGCATAAATGCGATTGAGAAAAATGAAGACGCCTCAAATGTCGAACATGAGCTTAACTCTCTGTGGTCGGCTATTCTCACCGCTGCCGAGCAGACCCCTCATGATCGACAAGATAAGCTAGTGCAGATCATGCATTCGATAAAACAACTTTCGCCCTCTGGTGACAAGTCCAAGAAATTTGTTGTTTGGGATGAGGAAGTTCGCTGGGATGAGCTCTCCCTGTTCGGCGGTGAAGCACGGGAGCGACTCGACGGAGGTATGTTTAGAATTACATCCCCAAACCCTATGAAAGCCCGCTGACATCCCAACAGCTCAAGAAAAGTCCGATGATGCCTGCGTAAATATTAACGCATTTTTCGCTCGTATTACCGCAGCTGGAATCTATGATTTTACTCTGTACGCGATCTGGGTCCTGCGCGAGGCTCTCGAGGATCCCGCAGCCAACGAAATTGCACAGAAGACTTCACCCAGATTACTGAAAGCTTCTGGGGTGTGGTTCATCTATGCCGGCGATGCACTAGCCAAAGCTACCAAAGAGGGGAAGCAATTCGATGGAAAGATGGCTAAGCCTGGAGCCAGTTTGAAGGATACCGAATGGAGAGGGTTTTGCGAGGACAGGTGGAAGATTTGGCACGAAAGGATAACTTCTCTTGGTAACGCAGATCTACCTGCAGACACCAAGGCCCTCACGGAACAAGCAGTGAATGGTATGACCAAGATATAGGCTTCACTGCAAGTAATGATAGCCGCAATCTCCATTACAATGAGCTGATGCTACTTGAGGTTAATCTGCAGACATGAGAATTATCATCCTATTAGCCGCCGAATAAAACTCAGCTTCAAAATCAACCAAGAAGGGCTCGTTGAGCATGCTGTTACGAGTAGGGACTAACATATCCCAGTATCGCAATGTAGGAATGTCTTCTTTGCCTGGAAGAGTGATTTACGCCCTTATTTCAGGAACTAGAGACAATCCAGTATCCTTAGTCGTCTCTCACATCGATTGTGCCAATTCCATAATCTCTATACCTTGAATCTCTACCAACTGATTCCGGGTAAGACTCAACACACTTTCCAAAAGCCCTATCTCGCATTCAGACACCCCGGCCTCCTTTAGTGACTCAAAGGCCCTCAAGAACGAAAGCGGCGCATTATAAGGGCCGCTCCATTGGAAGTAAGACAGGTTCATGGAGCATAACCATGAAATAAGCTTGAAAAGCCAACTGCTATCGTACCGAATAAAATTCTCAATCATGTTCTTCTCAGCAGGAATTGAAAGTGCTGCCCTTAGAATTGGTGGTACGACAGCATATTGCTGCTTCACACCCTCGTTAGACTGCAATTCGAGGAGGACGAGATTGTCTTGATCCGTGTAATCCCGCTTCGCGAGTGCATAGACCCCGATGGTATCAGCTTGTTCGATTGCCTTCGTGATAAGTTTGCTGTAGTGACTGTCTGATACTAGTATTCGTTCCAGTAAGCACTCTTTTGCTGGGTGATCCATTGCGAGGTTCACAAACATAGAACTTAACCAGCGAACCAAGTCATAGTCCATGTCGTTTCTGATGACCGAAGGCGCATGCAAACCCACTCGTCTCAATAAACACCATAGCTTGACATAAATCTTGATCTTTTCGATACCCCGAGTGTTTGTTAGTTCGTGTTTTAAAAGCAGTAAATGCCCATTCGACAATGCCCAGACCATATTATGATACCGGGGTGGCACGGGACTTGAGACGAGTTTTGTTGGTACCCTGCTAACCCTTTTCGAGACTACTGAGCGCCTTGACCGCCCGAAGCGATCAAGTCTATCGGCCGGTCCAACAGTCGCCCAGTCATGTCTAGCATTTGACGATGCATTTGAAACAATGATCTGTACTGGGAGATTGGCGCGATCTATTCCAAAAGATGGATGATCAAGCAAGGTATGCCACTGTGGTAACAATGGAATATCTTCTAAACGAGAGGTGTGATTTATCCAGTGCTTCTGCGCATAAACAAGAAAGGGAAACTGATCACGCCCCTGTGATTGGTCTGTACTGACTTTTGCGAGAGTCGGACCAATATCGCGCCTCATTCTCACCTTCGACTTGAGTAACTTATTTACCATTTGCTTACCCATGTAATGGGCACTTAAAGCATTTAGCGCCACTGCTTTTGGCATATCTTCGGCGTTGACTTTAGGCGCGACATTTTTTGAGAGTCTTGTTTCAAAGACGTTGCTACTTAGATAGGTAACCGCAGTTCCCGCCATATGTTGATTCGCCTCTAGCTCTGTAAAGGTCCAATCAGCAACAGTGCGAGGCCCATTGATACAGAAAGTGCGCGCGCTGTGATGGAAAAACCGAACAGTATGCTCCTCTTCGTCAACAATTACCAAGCTGCCACAAAACTTGAGAACCGGCTGAATGCTTGTTATTTCTTTATCCAAATCCCAAGTTGTCTGTCCTACGGTGACGCTTGCGGCTTGTCGTAGTTGTTCAGCTGTCAACAACTCCCTTGCGCTGACGAGGAGCTTGAAGATGCGAATGTGGTGTCCCTTGTAGTCCCGAGAGCTGGCCTTGGCGAGGTTTCGTTTGTAGGTTTCTGTTAGATCGCGTGGGAGATCCTTGATCGCTTGGCGAATATCGTGGTCAGATACTTCAGCGCAAATGGAGTCAAGTTGTAAAGATGCCCAGAGAAACCTTCAAATAGTTAGTGTCCAAGTCAGAAAGAGTGAACATTCTTCCATCCTCACATTCCGTTTGCTCCCGTAATCAACTCTTGCTTGAGTTCCTCGACCAGGTTTGGATCTCGAGTAACAAGCCTCCCATCTTGAACTCTGTTGCCAACTTCGGCTTCCACAAAATCCGATATGTCTGGGTTCTGCTCCGGTATCGATATGCGTGAACCCAACGACGATGTCTTCCAAAGCGGACCGTGTTCGGATGTTCTCACTGATAAACATGTTTTGTATCCGAAGGTCTGTATCTGGATTATATATTGTAACAGCGCCCGCTGAACGTCCGTATCGCACTCGTCTAGACCATCCAGCACTATAAACACGTCCTTATCATCAGGCTTGGCGAGTCTGAAGAGAACAAAAACATCATTCACATCGAGGTTGGATACAACCTCAGGAAACAAACGGCTCGACTTGCTGTCGTTTGCGGCGTGCTCAAAAAGCTGTCGTATGAGACATCCAAGGATCGTTCTAGTTTTCATACTTTCTCCGTTATCTTGCCGTGCAAAGAAGTACAGAGTAATAGCATGATCCTGGAGATTCAGGTCATCTACAATGTTGGCCAACAGAACGGATTTTCCAGCTCCCAGTTTGCCGAGGAAAAGGATAGAAGGTCCTTTTGATGTACTTTTCCATTCCTGATATGCCTCACATGATCCGAGGAGCCTAGTCGTTCCACACTTGCGGGTCTGCTTCCATGTTGTTTGATAGTCATGTGTAGAACAAGCATCTAAGAAACGCGAACGTCTCTCGATCTTACGTTGATGATCAAAAGATTCTGATCGAAATGCAGCTAGAGATCGAAAAATGGAGTTATGTTTCGCTTCGTCGGCAACTCTCTCATTCAACAAAAGATTTGTTTCTTCTTTGATGGCCGCGGACCAAAGATCAAGATCGTCCTTGAAGCTTTTCATTTGAGGGTCGCTGATAGTAGAAGAGAACTGACTCAAGGCAGACTTCTTAGTCCATAATACCGATTGGTGACAAAGCTTAGTGATGACAATAAAGTACTCGCATAGATAGCGCTGTAGGCTTTTGGACTTCGGATACAAGGTCGCCATAACTTGGTAGCGTGGAGCATTTCGGCCAATCGTCATGAAGAGTGACGACAAGCTTTCTAGGTAGGTGAAATATGCAGTGACAAGCTGTTGATGCTGGTTTAGCTCACTGAGCCTTCGTAGCCGAGACGTTGAATAGTCTTACGTGAAGAGTCATCCTTGCAGCAGCCCAAACTCCGCAAGCAATAAGGTTCTGCCCTCCCCCGACTACAATATCCCCCAACGCAGCAAATTGCTGAATTGCTTGAAGGGTGTTTGTCATTCTCGGACCCAAACACCGCCCGCGACCGTGTTTACTAGTGACTTCAAGATCGATCTCTGCAGTCAGCCGCATGACGTCTGACATAGTAGGTGCTGAGCTGACAGCCCGGGCGCGCGCCGCTTTGAATTTGGATTTCTGCTCGAATGTCAGCGAGGCCTCAAACTCAGAGACCGCCTGAGCGAGGCGAATGTCTGGCTTCAGGCTGCCGGCCTCGCGCAGTACCAGTGCCATCATGAAGGATTCTCGCCAGATCTCGATGGACAGAATGAGACGTAAAGAGGAATCAGTCCGGGAGATGAGGGGATTTGTGGAGTACGGCTGAGTTCTCAGCGCAATGCAGGGGTGGTCAGAACGAGGCTCTGCCAAATGAAGCGAACAGGCATGACCTATCAAGTAAGGTTGCCTCGCAGAAATTCCATTTGCGATGACATCACGTCGATATTAGGGAGACCAATAACAGTTTCACAGTTTCCAAGATACTATTCGAGGTCGAAATGTTTCCGAAGAAATTTGGAAAAGCATAAACTTCTACCTAGTCGTGGTATCATCTACCGCCTCAGTGTGCCCTCGATCTGGGGCTTTAGATAAGTCTCAATGTACTCATCATTTCTCCAGCCCGACCAATCCGGCTTCTTCAATCCCCAAGCATCATCAAACTCTTGAATACCCTGCCGAGTATAGTATCGTCCAACAATAACCCAGATAAACCAACTAGCCTGCATTTCAGGCAGGTACTCGGACAAACAGCTAACATAAGTCTTTGCAGTCTCGTAATCCGCTCCGTTCATAGCTTGACCGAACTCAGTCAACATAACAGGAAAAACCTCAGCGACGTTGGGATCAGACTCGTTCATAGCCTGGAAGCCCTTGTTATAGAGGTTGTAGCGCAGTGAGGGGCAGCTAGTACCCTTGTTCTCGTAGGTGTGAATCTCAAGAACCAGCTTGTCCTTACCGTAGCCCTTGAAGTCATCGCGGTTGAAGACTTCACCGCTGGGCTCGAGCTCTTCTCCGCTGTAGAGGGGAGTCACATAGGTGTCGTAGTTCATGCCGGAGAGGACGATGACGGCTTCAGGGTCAGCTTCGTGGACAGCGTCGGCACCTTGACGCATGTACTTGTACAGGTCACTCCAGTTGTATGACTCGTCACGGAGCTTATCATTGTTTGTGGGCTCACGAGGCTCGTTGCGAAGAGACTGCGAGATCTTGGCGGGCCATTTCTTAGCCTGTTATCTATTAGTATACAGGTCGTAGTAACAATAAAGAAGATACATACATGAGCTGCCATGTAAGCACCTCCTCGAACCCACTTGTCTGTGTCGAACTGAGTGTCTCCCCACCAGGTGTTACCATCCTCGCCACCGCAGCACCATTTGCCTTCAGAGATGTGGTTGTCAAGGTTTATGTATATTTCTTGACGGAGACACTCGGCAGCAATAGCGTCGTAAACCTAGTTCGTGTTAGTAGTTTCCATATCACTGGGTGGTGGATCATACCTCGAGACGCGTTGTCTCAGGCGTGAAAGAAGGGTTATTCTTCAACACCTTCTCAAGAACAATAGTACCGTTCTCTTTACCCAGGCCTTCTTCGAATGCAGTCTTGATATCAATGTCCTTGCCGTCGTTGTCGTAAATCTGATCAACCATCTCGATGGCATAGGTCAGACGAATGGCGTTCATCCCGATACCCTTTATATCTGAGATGACGTCCTCGATGGATTGGTACTGGAGACCCTCGGGGACCATGACCTCACCATGGCCAGGCCAGTTGGCACCAGCAAGACTAATCTTCTCGTCATTGGCGTTGACGATCCAGCGGCCGGAGGTTCTGAAAGGCCCGTTTGGCCATGCTGCTGCGACATTTCCGACAAGACAGCCTAGTGCCAGGATGGAGCTCACGTATTGCTTCATCGTACGCAAGAATGAAGAGGAAATGGGGAGACAGGATGTTCTCTGCACAATGCATAAGATACAGGTCTGGAGACTTTTATAGTTATTATCTGTTGTCCATTTAAGTTCTTTAACACTCCACATTCCGGAGCGGGCCGACTATTCTGGCAATATCTATCGTCTCAAAATGTGCTCATTGACACCTGACATACGAACGCCTTGATGCAACGACACGATTATAGTGATGAACCGGGGATGGAGCTTGGGGAAGATGATGGACTCTCCAAAAAGGGCTAGAGTAATGTTGATCTTCTACACTTTTCGAGGACCTTGATTTCCCCGCATTCAGTTGATACTACCTCGAACCCTTCGGCTCCGGTATCCCCGATCTTGTATTCCCCGGCGGACGACGCGGGGTAACTACTAAGAGTCTGGAATGTTAGACCGTCCTCAGCACTGGTAACATTTCCCCAGAGAGTAGTTATCTCATGATCTTATGATTAGAGGTCGTTCGAGCCTACAACAAACATGCCATAATGCTCTAATATTGATCGTGGAGCCTCATGTAGACATCATGACCAGAGTCTTGTCCAACGTGCAGATAAAAGAGCGTTGGTACAACGGTTTCACATGCCACTGATGCCCTTCGATGCAAGTTTATGCCATATGCCTCCATGCTATTCTGTTACGAGATCTTCCAGGAAACTAAATTGCTAAACGGATCATTTTCCCGTTGAGGACGTGCAAGCAATCTAGTGGACGGAGAAATTAACGACGATCGTTGATTGAGAACAAGAGCCGATTAGTCCGCTTAAGAAGAAGCTTGGCATTGACTGTAAGCAGCTACGTCAGTTTTACCTATTTTATGATTTTGCCGAAGACTTCATAGCACATGACATTTACACAACTTCTGCTCTTCACACGTGCTAAGTCAGTATCTGTCTGCTTTAGCTCACAGTTTCGTAAAGTCTAAGCAGTAATTTCTACGTTGGTCTGCGCAAACAGCCCATACTTACCGGATAGGGTTTCATACCTACATTGAGGAACACAAGTAAGCATTTTTACCCTTCTTCGACTCCTACCATGCCGCGTGAGAAGGACAAAATCCTTGCTAGCATTCTAACGAGCGTTTTTGATGCAAGAACCCGTATATCTCCCGGCGGAATCATCGGAGTATTTACCCATTGGATTCTGATAGATCGTCAGGGAAGGGTAGAAGTAGCTATGCAATGTCCCTGGAACATCCTATATTTTAGTCCTCTAGGTGTAATATACGCCCTAGGTCAGTCTATGTCGATGGTGGGAATCAAGTCTATAACATAATTACCTTCTCGCTCAACCTTTCAACAACTGTCGGTTATTTTCCTCTCAGAGATTGAATTCAGCTGAAACAAACCTATTCCATCCGTTCCAATCCTCGTTTGAGGAAGCCGCTAGTGTGGTCAAAGGTTTGATCGAGCCACTTCTACTTCTTGGCTTGATACTTTCAAACCTCGTTCCCTATTTGATAATCGAACCCTTGAATGCATCAATGCGGTTATAGTGGGAGGCAAAGTAAGATGCATATAGAGTGATGACAAAAGTGCCCGACTGGATTGTTACGATATTATGGTCGACGTGGTGAGTTCTAGACATTAACCGTCTCGATCTATCCTTGAAAGTGCTATTAAACACGACCATAATACCGAAGAAGTATAAATAGCTTACGATCTCATCAGAGAGATACAAGTTTCCTAGATATAGTTTAAGATTGCTTCCATAAGAAATTGATTGGAGACGCAGTCAGTCGTAACAATCTTGCATTTATCTAACTTTCCTCCTCAATCCTAGCAAGCCGGATAGTAACCAGCCTCTTAATCCTCTCGAGCGCCTCGCGTCTTATTTGGCATTCACCGCATTCAGAACCGAAGACATCTTCGGTTATAGGAATGGGTCCAGAGGCGCACTCCGCGAAGGTTCCGTTTACAGGGAGGTTGTTGCAGATTTTCGAATATGTATAGTGGTAGTCTTCCTTCCGACACTTTGGGCAACGCCTTATGTAATGGTATACTACGCACATTGAACTTTTCTTAATATCCTTGTTTGCTAAAGGTACCAAGTCTTATAGATTAGAAATTGAGGGTGCAGAGCATGTACGAATATGAACGAAAGATTAAGTCCGAGCGTCGCGGTTTATATTCTTCTCGTTGCCCCGTTGCAATGGGAATCACACCTGGAATTGGGCAGGATAAGAGGCTGATATACAGGATTACATGGTGTCATATCAAATTTCTTTCACGCCTTACGTTTAAACAGTTATTCATTTTCTATCAAACATGCCATTCTTATCATTTGAGTGTAGATTAGCTGAGTGACTAACCAAGCACTAGCCATCTTGTGCACCTGTAATTACAAGTCCCCCAATTTTGGAGCACACCCGATCACACAAGCATGGCCATTATGAAGTTACTACAGTCAAGACGCATAGAAACGGATAGATCAAAGTTTGGAATGACGTCGGTTGCAGAACGGCAACTGCAGCACAAGCGTCTATTAGTAGCCGATACGGCGACCTCAAATGTCGTGGTGAGCCACTGTTCCCGGCGGTTGCGACCACTTCGGGGGATATAAGGAGAGATATAGATATCAGTCTAGAAGTGTGGGATTATATGAACCGCATGTTCAAATATACAAATACTGTTTGAGGCTTGGAATGCTCTTATAGCACCCCATTCATTCTCATGATTCAATTCGTGGATCTTCTGGAATGGCACTCGTTACCCAACCTAAACTTGCTCTTCCTCTCGTTTTCTTCTCTCCTCAGCCTCCCGTTCCTTCCTACAATGGTTGCATTCCGATCCTTTTGTCCTCAAATAAACATGCTCGATGCCCATTCCGCATTCGCCAAAGCCTCCATTCTCTGGAAGGAAGATGCAAACGCTATTCAACTGCATATTGTAATATCCTCTTTCGCATACTGAGCAATAGATCTCCGTGTGAGTTATAGAGCACATTGAAAGTCTTTGGTTAACGCTGACGATACTATTTGTTGGTTTGGGTTCTTTCGAGGTTCAAGGCGATCTCGACGATGTAGCAATCTATATTCACTCTGTCCTGCACTGATTCACTTAGCCGAGTAGCTGCCTTAAACGTTCATTATAATGAACCCCCGAGTAGTCTGGGTTGTACAAGTACATCTATCACTTGTGAACCAAGTTAAATCTCTCCCAAACTCCAGCCACGCACAGTAGTACAAGCCTATCTATCTCGCAGTGAGGAAATGCTCTGTCTGATCTGTCCTATCGTCAAGATATACCTCCTCTTGAAGGATGATCTATAGCGTTAACGCCTGTTGATTAAATCTGGTATTATTATCAACGTTGGATATAATATGGAAGTTACTACAGCGTTATAGCAGTGATCCTTTTGATGAGGGGAGCCATTCAGACGCACGTCTGAAAAACTCCATGGAATCTGAGGACTTTTGCAGTAAATGAGTGTTACTTCGGCAATGATACTAGCCAGATCCTAATGTAACTCCCCCAAGTTAAAAGGAATGGACGGATTCCGACCCTGGGTTTGGATTCAGTTCAGTGCGATTGGACCAATAAGATATCGCCATTACCATCCCTCATAAGGCACATAAATTAATGCTATCTCTAGCAACCCCACTACGTGATACCCAAAACCAAGATAATGGAGCACGACATGTAAGCACTAGGCCGTCGGTAATGCACTGACCATATAAGAAGTAGGAACGTTCCTCTAAAACGCATCACTTCTTGGTCCTGCTTCCAAGCAAGACCAACAACCTTCAAATTTCTATTTCAACCTAATCGTCGAAGATGGGAGGTACCGCTTCCGTACCCGAAGACCGGACTCGGTCACTCAAAGTCATTGGTGCCGGTTACTCTAGAACGGGGACACTTTCCATGGCCATCGCTTTGGAGCAACTTCTAGACGGGCCGGTAATGCACGGTGGTTCACAGCTTCTTGGTAGAGAGGACGGTGAGACTCATCCCGATGTTTTTGGATCGCAACTGACGTTAAAAGCCTATGTCAAGCTATGGACAGATATTTTCGCAGCCCGTAACGACAGACCTAAGCTACTTAAGCTATTGAAGGAAGCGACGGCTGGATTTGTCGCTATCACGGATGCGCCTGGAAACTGCTTCGTCGAAGAGCTTCTTGAGATTTATCCCGATGCAGAGGTTATCTGCGTCACCCGCGACCGAGAAAAATGGTGGAAGAGTTGGGAGTCTGTATCCAAACAAGCTGGGGCCGGTTTTCTTAACGTGTTCCTCATGCCAGTTCCTGGAAAGCGATGGTATCCAAAACTCGTCACTCAATTCAGTGAACAGTAAGATCTCATGTCTTCTGTGCGACATTCATCACTAACTGTCTTTAGGCAAATGGAGAAATTTGGTCCAATGACATCAGGTAAGTCAAGGCTGCCACCTTAGCATAAGTGTCATTGCTGATTCCTTAGCCCGACTTGACGAACACAACGAATATGTAAAAAATATAACGCCACCGGATAAATTCCATATGATGGATTTGAGCCAGGGCTGGAATCCTCTGTGCGCCGCACTGAAAACACCTGTACCTGAAAGGCCGTTTCCACGGGTCAACGATGCTGATGCCGTGAAAGGATTGGAATTGCAAATACTTAAGGAAGCTGGTGGGCGATGGCTGTTAATCCTGGGTTTGCCTCTCGCTATAGCTTATGCACTGCGGCGTGGTCTAAGCGGTTGAGGTTGTTCCAATACAACTTGAAGCTATTTTAACTCTGCGTCTTTGTTACAACTACGTCCACGTCAAATTGTGAGGCGGAACTAATCCACTTCTGGTGTAATCGAAGATAGTAACCAGATTTCGATAAATACTGCAATATTTCAACCACAGGATGACTATCACCAGCAGTCAAAGACATATCTTGTCATCCCGCAACTGAACGACAATTACGACACATTAATTTGCCCTATAACAGAAACACGTAACTAGGCTTTATAACAATACGACAGTTGTATCATGATAGGGCATGAAACTGCACATGGCCAACGCTCGAAGCCCGGAATCGCCGCGCTTACTAGTTCCAACCTTCAACTTCTGGATTTGTGTTCCAACCAGGGTGGGACGTATCTGCCAGCTTGTCTAACAAGTCTTGCTGCTTGTTGTCGATCTCTCCAAGTTTGTGTGCCAATGATACGCAATCATTGATTTGCTCGCAACGTTCCCAGATTCGTGCTCGGTTCCGCAAGCCTGGTATCAAGGTTGTTGCAGGGTTGAACAGCCTCCACGTACGTCTCCAATCAACGTCAGAAGCTCTATTAGGTGACTGACAGATCCATGTTTCTACACCGGCACGAAAACTTTGCCATTGTTGTAACAAGGAGTCTAGCTTCGATTGGTAGGGACCAAATATCGCCTCCCGGCGTTGACTGTTGGCCGCCTTGACCGCATTGCCAACTTCTTCCATTTCCGGAAATTCAGCGATAATCTGCGCCCAGATACCAGCCTCAACTTCCTCACTCTCAAGGCCAACTGGTAGCTCGGGTGGCGTGATTCCCAATGGGCAAAGAGGATCCCAAACCACAGGTCGATCGAGTGACGCTGGATACTGGCTACCCTCTAATATCTCCCATAGCCAAACCATATCCTTGATTACAATCGCCCTAAACTTTGGCTGAGTAAGGTGATAAAGCGTCAGACAAGTCTGAGCAATAGCATTCAAGTCGGTAGGGCTGAGCCTCTCAAGGATCTGATCCATCAGCTCATTGGGAAGGTTCAAAAACCTTGATTGAGGTTGGACAGAAGGTCTAGCGATTGTCAAGTTCTTGCAAAACTCGACCCGCTGGCTAATGCCTGGAACCTCGAGCGGGTTCGCGGCAAACCATTCATCGCCAGGGTAATGATACCATATACGGTCCCATTGTTCACGGGCTTCCAATACCTCGGGTCGCTGCTCTGTGAGTCGCTGATCCACCCTGTACGAATCAGGGTCCGTTTCAATCTCTCGCCAATGCCACAGTCCATCCAGATCGACGTGCCCTTGGCGACGATATGATGTCTTGGCGTACATGTCAAGGCAGTAGGAATGAACTGCTAGCGGGTATACAAAGTCTAAATCCTGCCTTGTAGTCAGCTTGGCTTCGCCATGTCGTCAAAGGAACTTACATTCACGCCTCGATCTATCATTTCCCAGTTACATCTCAATTCATGCGAGCCGTGGCGCGGTGGATACAACGATCGCCAAGGGACGAAGTGTCTGTACTCAGCGATATTGGAGCCGTTTGACTCTCCGGAGAGATAAAACAGGCTGTTCTTCTCTAACAGCTGGTCGTCGGCTTCAGGCTTCCAATTCGAAGGTTTCGGAATCAGAAACCGAATATTGCGACAGTTCTTCATTTGACTCAAGCTCAGCATATGTCCATTAATGCCCCATAGCTTGCGGCAAGAGGGCGAAGCGATATGCTCAACTGGGAATTTGCGCTCGTTTTCTTCTGGAAAGTCTCCGTAGCGGGGACTTTCACGATTTCCAGTGCAATAGATTTTGTTATTGTACCACGTCCCATGAGGAAGACGCGCAGGTCGTGGTGCATTGTATAGCTCTGAAACAGTATAGAGAATCTCTCCGTTGTCGTGCCCATCAGCCTTTTCAGGTGAGTCCAGGTCGGCATTCTTGTCCCAATCGCCCTGACTTGAGAGGCTATCCGATTGCTCGCCTTCTGATCCTGAATCATATTCGAGAGGCTCGCTATCAGTGTCAGATTTGTCGTCAGGGACCCAGTCAGAGTCATTTGGATCATCAGTCTCTGGCCAGCAAGGCAGCGTCTCCCACTGGAGAATCTGTGGGTCGGTCGGTGTACGATCTACGGTCGTGCAGCGTCGACATTCCTGGTGGTTTGGCTCGTCCATCCAAGGCCATTGAAACCAGCCTAAGTATCCGGCACCGTTGAATTCCCAGGCAGCACTTGTTGGTTCGTCAGATGTGCGGATGCGGGCGATAGCCATGTCCACACCGCATATTTGGCAGCTGTAGGAAATCATGGAGATGAGTCGTAGTTTACCTGGAAAGGTGAGAAGGCCAAGTCGCACGATTATCTTGTGTGAAACTCGTAACTTTGTAGATGGGACAATACTTTTGAATTTATCGCGATTTCGAAAATCGGAAGGAATTTGAGACAGGTAGGTTGCGTGAATATTCTAGAGGTCTGCGACTTCTCAGGGCTCTATACTCTATGCAGGTAAGCGAAAGCGGGTCAACTCTCCAACTTGCTCTTCCTGATTGGGGATGCAATAACCGATTCTCGGTCTCGGCGAACCAGGTCGAGACGTTCCAACAAGATAATTGTGTCTGACAATTTCACTCATCGAGTTCACGTGCTGCGAGCTTTTGTAACTCTTTTCCGTCTCAATATAATCGAGCGCATAAGTTCAGTAGAGTAACCATGAGTCTGTGGCGAATGTGATGCATACTGGCTTACGATAATGAAAGTCAATGTCACATGTCGCACATATTTAACGCCTTTTGGGTTCTATGTGCATTTCCCCCGTTGCGGTGTCAAGATCAGGGTTGAAAGTGGCTTTTAGTTCATGAACGAATATCGCCTTCCAACCCTCTTAGCCAGTCGGCCATGGGTAAGAAGATGTCCAGAATCGCGACATCGCCTTGCCCGGCAGACCGATCAAAGTTCCTCGGGACTCGGCCGAGTATTAAGATTCTGCACAGACCATGAACTTTACTTTTCATCCTTGCTTATCTACGTCTTGCCCATTGGCCAGCTACTTTCCTGCCCATGGACAAATACGGACTGTCAGTGTCAATCTCATGGTGCCATGCTCCACCGAACTAGTACAAACCCAACAGCACCAACGAGGCATATCTCAATATAGGTAATTAGTACCAGGCCATCTTTTCAGGTATTGGCGATCTTGCACATACAACCACTATCTAGGAAGCAGCTTGCCTGCCGGCAGTCGCAGAAGCCGTTACACAAGCAGACCATTAGCCTTAGCAGACAAGGTAAATCAAAAGTCGGCATTGACAATTATGTTGCATTTCACAGTAATTGTATTTCCTCCTTCCTAAATTCACAGAATTCACATGATTTCAAATGAATTAGTAAAGCACCTCGCACACATCTTGGCAGCGGAACAAGGATCCTACTAAAGCATCCTAGCCCACGCTGCAGGAACCTCGTATAACGCTACCAGCAACGGGTTGGGAAACTGAATGGAGAGTAGAACCACGGCAGCAATACAACGCTAAGATATGGGAATCCGGTTTACAAGAACCCAGATGTGGGGTACGTCACAACCAAACGGTCAGGCTTTCCGTTTCTATACATGACATGATTAAACGGGGTTCGGCGAACGTTGATAAGTCAGGTTTTATAAAGAATATTTATAATTTGATGGTGAAATGTCATGAAGTCCTAATGTATAAAAGTGGCCGAATAGTCGTCTAGACATGAATTACTCTCACTATCTATCTATTTCTATTACAATTCAAAAGTCTAATTCTCTACCATATATCCTATCAACTTGAATTATCAAGATGCAATTCAACCTCTACACCGTTCTCGCCGCTCTGGCTATGGCGTCTGCTACCTCCGCCCAGGTCCCTTGCCGTGAGGCTCCTGCCAACCTCCAGTGCTCTGGAGATTTCCCCAAGCTCTGCATTGCCGTCAGCGGAACTGGTGTTCGATTCCACTCTTGCTGTACGCCCGATACTGTTTGTGGTCAGCCTTAAACTATATATACTTGATATCTTTATCGTAAGTGAAACCCGTGTGCTTCTCTGTGCCTCCCGCAGTACTAATGCTCATGACAGTTCCCTCAAAAAGATACTTTGATAAACCTCCTACCATGTCCTCATAGTATAGACCCGTGGAGGATGGAACGGCTTAACAACATGTATAAGTATATATAGTACAGTTTTGGGCTCAGATTTGCCTTTTGAGTGGCCACACTTGGGTACTATACAGTACTTTCTCGAAGTTTCAAGCTTTTGCGATGTAGTAAATTGCTTTGTGATTATCTATTATGGGGCCTATAGCTTCTTGTCGTTGCCTATATGCCATTCACATTTAGGTGACAGTGACCTCGGTCGTCTTTCTGATAACGAACCCCTCAACGTCGATATCTTCCGATTGCATCCCTGAAATACCTGGTCTAGTGGATCCATTTGATGGAATGATTTGTTCTTGTGAAGCGTTTTCAACCTCAACAGCGTCGCCACCGCCGTACATCTTGGATGCGTAGTTGGACCTTGTGGTATAACATCTTGTTTGTGTGTTCATACCGTAGCGGGTAGTGTTTCCTGCCTGATCACTGTGGGTATTGAGGGATCGGTCCTCGTTGAATCGTAGCTTGGAAGCAAGGGTGTCAAAGCTGGTGTTATTGGGTTAGCTTTGCTATAAGCACAAAGACGGTTGACTTACTATAAAACAATTGGGTAAAGACAAAAAAGGGCATAGAGAAAACGATCAAGCTGACTTGCGATATTCACGGCCTTTTGTCCTGGTGTTTGGAACGGGTGGATAATAGTTCGTACAACACCGATCAACGCCAGGAAAGCAACACGCATCTCAGTACTGCGAGTTAGATAACGCATGAGGCCGACTTTGAGCGCGACACTCATACTGGAAGTTTTAGCAGAAGCGAAAATGACAACAAGGAAATAAGCGCTGATGCATTCTGAAATCGCCATAAATGTGAAGTAGCCAATATGTAGGTAATTGATAATGACTTCATACTGGTGCACGCCTTCAATAAGAAATTTGGCGCGGTAGATGGCGATAAAGAGACGGGTAATGGCGGTGCAGATCATCAAGCCCCAGAAGACAGTAGAGAAGAGGCGCCATTGGCCAGGTCGGAGGACTCGTTTCAGGATTATATAGCTGTACAGCAACAGACTTGCTTCTTGTAACTGTTTGGGGAGTGAGTAAGCGGGAAAGTTCAGTATGTGCCAATGGCTCAACCTACCAACCAGAAGAAATCAGAGAAAACAGCAGCTATGACTTCATTGACGATACCATGCTTCTCATAGTAGACATAATAGCAAAGACCGTTCGCTATGGCGCCCGCAGCAGATGAAAAGATGGGTACAGCAGCCAAGACAGTGAAGGTGGTGATTTCGCAAACCAGGATACCGAAACAAACATTCACCAGACAGATGGTGCTGAAGATGGACCAGCATACCTCGAAATAGTCCATGGCGAGTCACAAGGAACGCTGCCGTCACTGGCAAGGCTGTCTCGCGGGGCAAAGAAAACTGACAGGACAAACAAGTAGGAACAGAAGAAACAGAGACCAGACTTTGACTACAGTACCACCCCCGCTGATCTTATGTCCAGTCACTCGGGTCGGCAACGCGACTGCGGCTGAGGTAGGGGGGAACTCCATGATCGATAGCGTTTCCCTAGATCCCTCATGCAGGGGTCATGAGTGACACTAGCTAGTGAATTTAGCCCTGTCCCTCACAGTGAGCTGAGGTTATAGTGGCACCAGCTGGGAGCTAACCTGGGAAGGGTCAGTACTGGGAAACCATGAGCGCGTAGATAGATATTGCTCGGTTCCAGAAGCATCATTACCTGGTATACATCACAGTCTCGTGTGAGTTTAATACACAACCCGACCTTTTGAACAGCATTGTAATTGATAGACAAGATAAATGCAAATCTTGACGTCCATGCCTCACCTTTCGCGTGGCATGTGAGACAAAGCAAACACACCTCTTATTGCCGTGAACGGGATAGCTGTCACTTCATTTTGGCTCATCAATAGAGTTTGCACTAGAACTGGGACACAGGAAACAGGAGCCTGGGCCTTGCAGCTGGTATGGCTTCGCTTCTGGGCCAAGACCCTAAGTAGGGCCAAGCTAGCCAAGCTGACAGGCCTATCCCGTACTAGTTACTACAATCTGCCAACCGGGTCGCTCATTCTCCTCACCAGGATCTGAGTGTTGTGGCGCATTCCCTGACTCGAGTCGCGATCACATCGCTTTGGCTGGTGGCCGTTTGCGGAAGCGAAAGACGGTTTAGTGGGTGGAGCTGAAGCTCCGGGGAAAGAAAAGAAGGAGGGAGCCGAGAAACCATTAATGGATAGTGGTTCAAGTACGCTATGTCAGCATGGGCTCAATTCCAATTCTATCTAGTTGGTACCAGCCTTTCCATCAGTACGTAGTTTGTGGAAATTAAACATTTTTATAAAGTTCGTATCCAATGACCCTTCCTCCCTAGCCTGTCTTGAAAGGGTTAACAGCAGCTTTACGCTTACACACGTCACTTGGTCAATACTCGGCAATATTCAGTCGATATTCCCGTTTGACAAAGAAGCTACAGTACGGTAGGATGCATTTAATCGACGGCTACGTCTATCATTGAATACTCAGTTACCAACAAGGTCCTTGGCGGCCAGATGTTCATAGAACAGATTGATCCTTTCGGCAACATTGCCCGGCCTCGTGGTCTTCTCGATATCTTTAGATCCGTACGCCCGAGAATGGCGGAACACAGCCCGCCATCATCAGATGTCAACGTAAATGGCGGAAACAAGGGGCAAGCCGTGTATGACCGCGGCAGTTATAAGCGAAGCTCTAGCTCCACGTGGCCGTAACAAGAGGAATCATGGCGAGGTTGTCTATCATCTGTATTTTTGGTATCATGGTCCATCACACTACAATACCGGTCCCTTGATTTTTATCGTCTCCTCCTTCATAAAAGGATTCCGACTCCACTAGGGAGATGCTTAACCTAGTTTCTCTCGACTAAACCGAGGAATCGGTTCGAAGGGAGCTTCCTGTGCTGTTAATTGGCCACGAAGGCTTGAATTGTCGCTCCAGGGTGTGTCGAATTATTTCAGACAACCGAGTATACATCAACAGTGCTTTGATAAGCTTGATATTGTCTGGCGATGCCGGCGCTTCGTGGCACTAGGGGCAGTGTGGTAGTGGTAAGGAATGCGGTAGCCCAAGATGTGGTTCACTATTCGCGATGACTGGTATGAACAATTACTAAAAATTGGACAGGGCTGAGAACGTGATTAAAAGAAAGAGAGAACATGATTAATTGCATTCTATACGAAGAGGCGGAAGTGGAAAGCTGGGTAGAGTTTATAGATTGGTAAATCGAGTGGCAAATCAACGCACAAAAAGCAGCTTGGCGCAGTGGAAGCGCGGTATGTCTCCTCGAATTCTCTCTTCTGAAATTCGCACTAACAATTCCTCAGCCGGGCTCATAACCCGGAGGTCACTGGATCGAAACCAGTAGCTGCTAGCTACAAATCTCTCTTTTTTTACTTTTTTTCTCTTTTTTCTAAATAGTGCGACACTGAATTAACCATTAACGTGTACTTGCATTCATGTTTCTGGCACCTCCACGTTAGATCCCGCCTTTTTTTCCTTTTTTCTTTTTCTCTTCTCTTCTCTTTTTTCTTGCTTCCTTTTGAAGAGTTCTTTTCACCAGGGTTTGATCAGGTTCGGCGGTGTCGAGTCGCTTGTCATTTCGGTCGAGTCATTCAATGACCAGTGCACGCACGCGACATGTCATGTCTCACTCTTGCATTGTCATTTTGTTGTTTAGATGCGCGGAACTTGAAACACCATGTAAGCTTGCGCATGCACTCTCTTGTTGACGATTGTGATGAAAGACGTCTACAAGTGACCATTTTCCCAGACGCAATCGCTGTCTGCGATTCTGCATCAATGATCTTATATGATAATTGCAGCCGCCATCGCAACAATAGCTATTCCTCTGTTTCGGAGATCATCCCCGAATAGCTCAGCTGGAAGAGCGTTCGACTGTAATTGTTATATGTCATCGAAAGGTCACTTGTTCGATCCAGGTTTCGGGGATCCAGTTGTTTTTTTGCACTTTTTGGATCCTATGGTGGGTCAATAAGGGAGAAGATATGGTGGTGATTGGTTTGTCCTCGAAGCGAAGCATGGACACCAACTAATTCAATAACCGTGGATAGGAATCGTTATCCATTATAATTATAACTATCTCGTCAGCTATCGCCTGATCCTTCCAATAGCTGGATTCAAAGAAGAGCAGTTTCATCTTTAAATCCCTTTGGCCATCCTAGGTTCTCGCATCTTCATCAAGTGTTCCTAACTATGCCCCTCAAATAGGGACCCGGCTGTAATTACTCTTACTTGCCTAGTCTCCTTTACTGCCAATCTTTGGGATGAAGTCTTCCACCCATAGCTGTGACTCTGTCTCATGAAAAAGAATTGCCCTTCATACAGATAAGCCATCACTTAAAGGACTTCCAATCTTTATATCCGTACTGTAACTAATGCTGACATTTCCCTCAATATCTGAACTTTCAATGCCGGTCTCTAGGGTAACCTTTCCTCGGTTGTGTTCGTCAAACGGCACTTAAACGCAGGGAACCATCATGCTTTCTGAGTGGTCAGTGGATCGTACCTTGGGGAGTCGATTATCGCTCGGGTTATCATAAACCGAAATTAGAGTCGTCCTTACGATCCTCGACCAACTGTTAACTAACCACATCGCGTTGTAAAAGCATAGCCTAAAGCGGGCATGCTGCTCAATCACAACTTTTGGCTCCCGATGGGATTCCGAACCGAAGCGTACAGAGTCAGTCGGTATACGAAAATAAAAAGGCAACGATATCGCCTTGAATTCTAGCAGACGTAACAGGACACGGGAAAACTTTAACCGTCATGCTGGGTCTGTCTTCTTTGTCAGGTTTCAAGCTTCTTGGCGTGGTTCTTCTAGGATCGGCTAGTCTTTGTGATGCACAGTAAGTATACTTGTTTATGCAAGAAAGTACAAGCTGACTCTACGCGCAGCAAAAATGCTGAGAGGCCCTTTCTTCCCAAAGGTCTCGCGTTAGGGTCCAAACCGTCATATAGAACCAAGGCTTTTACCAGCTTCACCCTCGACTCCAAGGGACACCGTCGCTGTTCTCGACTACGGCCACGAAGTAGGCGGCGTACCATTCTTCAATGTAAAACCACTCAGTGGACCCGCCCAGATCGAGGTCAAATATACCGAAGCCTACATGGGCCTTGAAAGCCCTTTCAGCGATGATCCCCTGCTGTATGGAAACCAGCTCCCTAATAACTTTCGCATTGAAACACTGAATATCACAAAGACTAGCAGATATGATGCTTTTCTCACACAGGGTGGTCAGCGATGGGCATCTCTTAGACTCTTGACAGAGGGAAGTATCAAGTTCTCTAATGTTGGGTTCCATGCTACGTTTCCCAATGTGGACCCCGACGAAGAACCTCGTTTCTTGGGCGTTTTCGTGTTCAAGGGGACGGAAAAGCACTTGAGTGATAGAGAACAGTACAAGTTCACGGTTAAGGTTTAGATTTTTTAAGTCAAAGAGTACTGCATCTGAGCTATCGTTCTAGTGCTGGTCCCAAGTGTTTGTGATACGTCAGGAACCGTTGAATAGCCTGTGTGATACTCCCGGCAATAGCACGAGTTACCCTCACTTATGCCAGAACCTCAAAGCCGACCACATCGGGCGCCCAGTCTCCAGAAGCTGAAGCACCGAGAGTAATAGTGTTATCGCTACCCTTCTTGAACCCATCGAGAAGGATCGTCATGCGATCGCTCTCGAACCAATCACCACCAGCGTTCGGAAATGCCCAGCGCTTAGCATCTTCTCCGTTGACTGAGATCGTCATATTACGCGAGTTTGTTTCCCAGTCGCCGATAGTGTGATGATATTCGTGGTTGATGTAGTCCACATCGACATACAGGGCTCCATCCTTCGGAGCACTGACAGACTTGAATATGACTTTGGCGTCTTTACCGATGGACTTGATCTTTTCCTTGGCTGGTAGACACTCATTCTTCTTGCAATTGACGAGTGACGCTGAGCCTTCCAAAAACGCTTTCGAAGCGGCGTGGTAGCCAACAGACTTAGGCTTGGGAGCCTGGCTGATATCTGATAGGACAAGAAGCCGCAGCTCGTGAGGTTTGAGCTCAAATTTCTCAGTACCTGAGATAGTGAGGTCCTTATGAGCCCAGACATCCCGCGCCTTGGCCTTCTTAACACCAATAAGCGACAAGTCAACGTCAACAGTCTGAGTTTCATTCCTCCAGTTCGCGACGCCGAGAACCTTGCGGTTAGAGGAAAGGTTACCGGACCAGACGTCCCACTCTTCTTCCGTGTAACGGATGACCAACTCTGCTGCTTGACCAAGAGCGTCTTGGTTGATGGCGATGACTTCCTTGTTGGACATGATTTCGAGGGAATGGGTGGGGATTTGCTTGGCGTCCATTACGCCTCCGATGATAAGAGGCGATTTCATCATGGACCAGAGGCCGAAGTGAAAACTCTCTTCTTCGTGGGACAGAGCACCGAGGCCGATACTACTACGATTAGTAGGCTACCCATGTACTTAAGCTGGAGACTTACATGAGCATGTCCATGTCTGCAAAAGCGCCAGGGCGATTGTACTTGGAGTGGGCTACAGCTTGGTTGGTGATGCGCCAAATTGCCCTCCACGCGTTGAAAATGTCATTGCTCATTCTCCACGAGTTTCCTAGCGGTGCAGCCCTGATATGTGTCAGAGAAGGAAGATATCTGGTAGAGATTTATGCTTACCATTGCGGCACGTCTTCGCCAATACCCCATTGGCAAAGGAAGTACTTGATGTCACGGTCAGTCTCGTTGATAGCCGCAGCCATCTTGATGAAGCGGTCGGGACTCTTTGCCTCGGCGGAGTCCGAGTCTACCATGTCAGTCTTGGACGTGGCATAGCAGTTGTCGTATCTATAAATATCAGCTTCGCTCGTTGTGACGTAAACTGAGATGAGTGTTACTTGAGTGTATCTCCCCCCCACTCAGCAAACGACCTTGCGTCAATTTCCTCATATCCTGTACAATTATTAGATATGTTCGTCATCCGTCCTTATCGTATTATTTACATACCAAGTGAGGCAGGGATATCTTCTGAACCACATTGAAGATACCCAGCCCCGGAGTAAAGTCCAAATTCCAGTCCCAAGTCGTGTATATACTCGCCAAGCGCATTTGGACCAGAAGGAAACAAAGTCTCATTCCACTGCAGCCTTCCCTCACTGTCCCGATCTCTCGATGGCCACCCGCAATCAACAGTTACGATGCTATAACCTAGATCCAGGAACCCAAGATTCACCAGCCCCTTGGCATTCGTCTTAATAATCTCTTCGGAGGGGAAGCAATTGTAGTGATTATAGCTGTTCCAACCCATGGGGGGCGTCAGACTTTTTGCTGTCTTGCCAGACGTACCGCCGATACTGGCAAGAAGTGCCGCAAAAGCGAGTGCCGACATTGCGATGACTATCGGGCCTTTGTAGTAGCTGATATCCTGTGGACCGGACGCTGCAGGTGTTGAGGTGCCCATGGTTGCGTTTATATATCCACAATTTCTTAATAAGATCAGGTTTGGAGAATGTCTTGCCAGCCCTTGAGAGTGGTAAGTCAAAAGTAGAAGAATGCAACCTCAGAATGGTAGAACGAGGTGTATGATATAATTGGTAGCTTTCCATAGGTGCGGCTAGTGTAAGAAGAGTTTCCGGAGCACTTTCCTGGACGACGTACAGTCTCTTGCTTTCAAATATGTACGAAGGTCACTCCTCATAGGTGCGCATCTTGGTCCTTCGTTAAGGTTAAGCAGAGATCATCACCAGTTTGCGGGGAACTTATCATCCTCAGTGCGGGGTGATGGTATATTCCGGGAGACGCGCCGAGGATTGAACCACGATCGGCAAACACACTGGATTCTCTTATATGCTCAATCATTACAGAGCCTCCTAAAGTCCTGGCACCCACAAGTCCAAGTCTTCGTGTCGGCTTGTGGTTAAATGTCCCTGAATAGAGTAGATGGGCATTAGTACCGACACACCTGCAGAAAAGGTAGATCCCTTACAATATATCTAAGATGCAATTGCCAAATTACTTAATGAGAATAGTAGGAAATAAAGACTTCTAATTACATAATTAATTCTTGGACTCTTATAACCTGATATTATCCTATGCCTAAGATATGTATTTAGATAATGTGTCGGAACTTTCGCTATAGTATTGTACCTGCTCTCGAACCCTTCCCTGGAACACTTATGTCCACATGATATGCAACCTATGTGGTCGTATTAAGATGCTAATCTATAGCTTTGGACTTGAGCGAACAGTGAACAAGTTTCTGCCATCATGCCCAACCTTGACGAGGCCCTTCATACCAATGGGTTCTGTTTCGGTGTCTACAAGAGTCAATAGAGTTGACTCGTCACCATGGTTCGCGATGAACCTTCGCCCATTATCGACAAGCCTTCCTACAACATGACCTAATTTCGGACCAGTTCGATCATGATCCACAGTGTATGTCTAAAGCACTGTTAGATAGGTCGAGATTTAAGGATAATTCACAAACCTCGATAACAGCTTCACCCTGGGCTTGGAGGGTAAATCCTGGACCTTGTGACCTTTGACCATTGTCGAGGACTGCTTGCTTCTGATATGGTGAACCGTCTCGTCGTGGTTGCGCAGACAGGCAGATGGCGTGTTGCCAGGATAAAACGCCGCCGTTTGCAAGTACCAAACCGTTCTGATACTTACCACTGCGTATGACTCTGGTCATTTCCGCAATTGCCTACCAATTCTGGTTAGATGAGATCAGAAGAATAGATAACGATGGCTTACATGAAGCGAGTAATTGTTGCCTGCCCCGCCGAATGAGGTCAACCCACCGAGAAGCGTGATTGGCTTTTTTGGATCCAGCAAGTCAAGCCCAACATGCTTACACGCAATCTTGGGTACGATCGGAAAGCAGCTTCACTAGTGTAAGCATCGAGAAAAACGTAGTGAGTGCCGAGACTTACGAGTAGAAGTCGAAGCATTCGATATCCTCTTTATTAATTCCAGCGGCTTCGAGCGCATTATCGATAGAATACTCAATGGCAGGACTTGAAAAGTAACTCGATCGCTTCCAAACTGTGAAATAACATGCCGTCAGCTGGTGTCTTCAAATAAGAAGGGAAGTTGTCTTACAATCTGAACTGTCGTTTGAGCCTGCGCCTCCGGTGACATAGACCCATTTCTCTCTTGGCACTCCCAATTCCGTAGCAAATCCCACTGATGTAATGATGCAGGCAGCGGCTAAGTTCACTCCGTTGAATGCATTCATCAACAGGGGATCTAAGCAGTTAGAAGATGACACACGACTTTGGTGGCAGACGTACATGGCGTGCATATCATTCTATTATGTTTGCTCACTGTCTTAATATCTTCAATATCCCTCGGCGTCTCGCCCGCTCTCCAACTATTAGGAAGCTGGCATGCGATCTTATCAAATTCGGCGTAAAGCTCTGCTGATTCGTGATGATTTTCGATATAAGATTGTTGATTGTGCTTTCGATATGCATTCTCGTAAAGAGGGTAAACTTGGATTGGATGACCAACTGAATGCGTCGCGCCGGGTCCTACGCCTCATTAGTATCTTTGTGAGACTGGATTTACTTTTCAAACTTACCTTTCAAGAGTGAAGTATCTCCAGGGCCGTATCTCTTAGCATTGGGGTCCATCTTAGTCCATCTTGATGGAGGCATACGCCCGGCCTTTTGACAAGCGAATACTGTGTAAATGTCAGCGGCAATATCCCGCGTTTTGGCCAACTCATTCCATACATGAGGCGAGCGCTTCTCCTCCCGTAACAAGAGCCATTTTTACTTCCCCCGCGGCAACTCTCGCTGCCGCTTCGTCGCAAAGCAGAGCGGGCGTATTTCCTCCATGATTAGCGAGTTCAAGGTGTGATGGCTGGATGCCAAGTTTTTGCGCCAGCAGCTTTGGCAAATTCTCATAGTTCCAAGACCATGGAGGCACGACTGAAATACTATCAACATGGCTAATATTATCTGTTGTTGAATCTTTTGATGCTTCGCGTATAGCGGATAGCATAAGCTCAGCCGGCTCAAGGCAGTTTTCGACAGTGAAGTCCTTTTGACGTATTTCACCTACACCAATAATAATCGGCGTCAAGGATGATGATTCCGTCATGTTGACTGAGGTAAGATAAAACGTATAATCCCAGACAGTTGGAGTTATATTCTCTCTTGTCAGTTCGGTCAATATGAAGCTGGGAGGTGTCTTTGCTAGGAGGGGTATTTAGCCTCGGCATTGTACGGGTTTGTGAAGATCTACGAAATGATGACTCAGCAGGAAACTTGTAACGTCAATAGATCTCTAGCAACGTGATAGATCACTCAACGGATATATTCTAGATGACACAAAGAGGGTTTGTGAGTTTTATATAACATTGTAAGTTAGCTATTGATGTGTTGGAATAGTATGATGCCAATCATGCTCATAAGCAGCCATAGGGTGGTTAACGCGGTTGCATGAAGGTTAGATAAAAAGCAAGATCTCAGTATTAATATGTTTAACTATAAAACGTTTCTGGTTGAAACCCTCGAATTTCCCAAGTTGACCTCCACGACATTACCACGGCTGGCAAATAAGCGAGTCCAAAGCAAGCTTATTAGTCCTGTGAACCCAGTTCGAGCTGTACGGCCCACTACCAGTATTGACCCATTCACCCTGAGGACTGCTAGCGACATACCAGATCCTTGTTTCGCCGCTTTCGGGAATAGTAAAATAGAAGTTATCAGACTCAATCCATTGCTGGGTCTGGCCTTCACTTTCGGGATATTCGCTGATAATAGCGCGGGCAGCGTTGTCCTGGTAAATGCGGACGTAGGGTACCAAGAAGTTACCGTCGTCTTGAGCAATTTCATAGTACTTGTCCCACCACCACTTGAAAGTGCATCGGAAGCGGATACCAGGACAAGCCTTGAGATCTTGATACAGCCACATGGACTTATCATAGTGAAAGTTTCCGGTTTGAAATCTGAAGCCTGTTCCGTCGGCACCTCCAGCCTTGATCTTGAAGTCGACAATTTCTCGTCCCGCAGCCACGGGGTAGTACTTCCAAGGCGAGAATTTGCCAGTATCCCAGCCGGGGTTCTTGATGGGGTTGGTGTCTTCGCAGGTAGGTGCTTTCTCGATGCCGGTATCGCAAAAACAGCGTGTTTCGTACCACTTGTAGGCCGCGTCACCATCGTCCTGCTCACCGACAGCGCCTTTCCAGAGCTCGCACCAGTTGTTCTCTGAGATGGCGAAAGCATCGCAGTTGGGCTTTTCCATACAGGCTTTGTAGCAATCGAAGACTGAATCAGCGGGGCCATTGCCGACCCGCTTGGCGTTGCTTGGGAAATTGAGACGGTAACCTGATTTGCCACAAGCGGCATCCGTAGGAGAGGGGACCTTCAGATTGTTTTCGCATTGGTATTCTTCTTGTGCAGTGGTGGTTACTGCCGCCTCTGTTGTAGTGGTAGTGGCATCCTCGGAGGTTGTAGTGGTGATTTCTGTGGTAGAGGAGGTGGTCTCCCACGGGAATGGCTCGGTGGAGCATGAAGTAGTGGTGGTCGTCTCAAGTGTAGTAGCAGAGGAGGGCGTAGTCTCAGACTCAGTGGTCATGACAGCAAGAGTTGAACTAGATGAGGGGCGACAGGGTCCTGCACTAACGAAGGGGCTAAGGACCGCGGTCAAAATAAGCGAATGGACGAGATGGCGAGCCATCTCTGCGATGTTGATATCGAATTTGTGGTTGCAGAAAACGAGATATCCAGCAAGACAGAACGGAGAAGTCTAGGGCGGAGATGGGCTTCTTAATCTTTCCCATCTTTGCTGCAATCTTAATTTCTCGTTTGTTGGTTCAGCTTCGCTTCTTTCCTCTGGTTCGCTTGCGAAACTATTGAGAACTAGCTCTGCTCAACATGTCAAACTAAGCATTAGCAGACCGTTTTGGGGAAGCTATCGTCAATAGTTTAGAGCTGAACTTTCTAGCCTAGCAAGGAATACCAGGGGTAGCGAGGAGATTATTGGTTGGAAGATGCTCAAAGTGGAAAGCTAAACGCCTGGGAAATGAAGTGGCTTGATGATGGATTAAGTGGATCGCTGAAGCCAGAGTTCCTACCCTACGTTATTCTTAGAAACGCCTTCGACATCATGACAGCACCAATAAACGTTTCTCGGAAATCCACGTGGTTCTCCGTAAAAGAAATGTTGCTAATTCAAAGTTTCTATTGTTGAATAACTAAAGTCTGTAAATCAAATCGAAATGTCGAGCATAAATCGTCAAGTTACTCGTTTTTTTGGCCAAATGTGCTACAAGTCAGAAACCACAACAGTTATGCGAAGTCATTTATAATCAAGATAAATCGATTATTCAGAATACGACATCAGCGAAGTGAGGTCGGAGATTTGGTTCTTGCGTAAATATAGTTTGTTCTAACATCTTTCTTTAGGAACATATTACAATTCCGTTCACTGCCAAAAGGTTATCAAAATTTCGTTGTAACATACTTCTCGTAACAAACTTTGTACACATTCATTGTTGTACAATCTTAGGATCTCTTCTTGGGAAGAGATATGATATGATTCGATTGTAGCCTTTTGGCTTCAGAGACTTTTAGATCTATCTTGCTTGAACGAGTTACTACACAAGATATTTACAGGGTAATAGCAACTTGTGATCTGACATATTATAATTTCTAAGAGAGTAAAGTCAAACCACTATGAAGGGCTACCGTCTTGACAACTACTAAACAAACCGAGAACTCTCCGTCGCTGCATATTGAGTAAGCAAACAGAATGGCACAAACGTGGGATCATGTCTATCAACAGACCCCGTATCCCAAATTGTCGACTATAAAAAACCGCATAATCAATTCTCTGGAAGCAGGTTTTGTATTGCACCGAATCAAAAGTACCTTTCGTACCTTCCCAAGCGAGGCCCGCCCCTGCGACATCTCACAGTAACCTTTCAGCTCAACTACGAATTGCGAGGCCATACCGCCTTGCCTACACAAACGAATCACATTAGTATACGAGGTCACAAGAGATAAGCCGGTTGGAACTGCCGTGTTTGGAAGGTAGATAAGATATGATAATAACAATTCGGTTGATATTCAGCATGCGCGATTTGAAGATGCAATGCATAGAAGCCTTTTAGCCAAGGCCAAAGATGTCAGATTTTATGGGGTCAATGCGTACGTGCGTTATCTCATTCCAGTTATTGCTTGGTGAAGGGAAGGGCTACAAAAGATCCTTGCGCTTAGTTGACCTGTTTCAGATGCGCTGGAGCTGGATCAATGTGATCGATTGGGCGCATGACCGCCTTTAAGAAATTAACCCCGCTCATAGTAGCAGTGCAGAAGTTCTTTAATGCTTGGCGATAAGACGGACTTGAGTAGTTCCGGTGGTTGTTCAGGAATCGAGTCTCTGCCAGACACTACCGGTTCGATGTATTATTCAACAAGCAAAAGTTTTACTCGTTAAAAACCCTTTAGTCTTTTTATTATTATCACATTTCCCAGAAGGTCCTTTCCGTCACCATCAACCCTCATTTAGCCGGGCCATCTCCACATTCTGAATGGTCGACACGATTATCGACTTTCCCCATCGGGGATGTTGATCCTTGCCGCCAAGCCTCCCATATGCCGATCACTTGGGCGGAAAAATGATAAGGTTATAATGGTCTTTACAAATGCCGAACTAAAGTACGGAGCTACGGACAACAATACGAGAAAGGCAGGTACGACAATATGCACTCTCTCAAGACATCACAAATCAAGCTTATCGCGGGGTATCCACCAGAGAGGCAGGCAAGTCAACTGGACTTGGTTGAGACAACTGACTCGGAATAGCCAAGGAGCTATTATACGGTGAGCGCTTCATGGTAGTGTATATAAGGACGGCAAACTACCTTTCCAATTATCATCACTCATCAGCCTCACTTCACTCTTCAACTCGCTACTCTTGGATACCTTCACATCGTCACCATGGTCAAGATCGCTGCCCTCGTTGCCCTTGTGGCCCCTCTGGTTGCTGCTGCTCCTGCTCCCCAGGAGATCCCCAACATCGTTGGTGGAACTTCAGCCAGATCCGGTGAATTCCCATTCATCGTCAGCATCACCAACAACGGCAGTCCCTGGTGCGGTGGTACTCTCATCAACGCCAACACTGTCATGACCGCTTCCCACTGTGTTGACGGCCGCTCTGCCGGCAGCTTCTCTGTCCGTGCTGGATCTCTGGTAGGTTTATTTGACCCTCAGCTATGAGACCGGAAAGCTAACAAAGTCTGTGTAGTCTCGCACTTCTGGCGGTGTCACTTCTCGTGTCTCCAGCATCAGGATGAACCCTAGCTTCAGCGGCTCCACCCTCAGCAACGATGTCGCTCTCATGAAGCTTTCCTCTCCCATTCAGGCCGGTGGCTCCATCTCCTATGCTCGCCTCGCCTCTTCTGGATCCGACCCTGCCTCGGGCTCTCAGCTCACTGTTGCTGGCTGGTATGTATCCTCACCAACTTGAGCTCGTGGATACAGCTAACTTTGTATAGGGGAACTACCTCTGAGGGCAGTGGCAGCTCCCCCGTCAACCTCCTCAAGGTTACTGTTCCTGTTGTCTCTCGCTCAGCTTGCCGTTCCGCGTACGGCTCTTCTTCCATCACTGACACCATGTTCTGTGCTGGTTACACTCAGGGTGGTCGTGATGCTTGCCAGGGTGACAGCGGTGGTCCTATTGTTGACTCTTCCAACACTGTTGTTGGCATTGTCTCTTGGGGTGAGGGCTGTGCGCGACCCGGCCTTCCTGGCGTCTATGCTCGCGTCGGTGCCCTCCGATCTTTCATTGACAACTACGCTTAAACGTGTTACAACAAGATGGATTGAGTAGCTAGGTTAGAAGGAGACCTGAGGCTTGGAGAAGTGATGATGTTGGCTGATATTAGAGGAATGATGAATGGGATTGAATTCTGTACATACTTGAGATTCAAATACATATGTTGGAACAAACTATGAACGAACTATCTGCCAATTCTACATGAACCTGCGTACATGGCAGCGCAGTAGTCTTGTATCTGTCTTGTCTAATTGCATTTATAAGGCTCTCGATATCTCATCATGATTTAATGCTTAAAGTGAGAGGCATCTCCGCGCAATTGTATACCTATAAAAGATTGCATTCACAGAGCTATTCGGTGTATGTTAAGGGCTATACGGCATGAATACAGGATACTAAGTCGGTAGTATTAGCTTGACGCTGTTACAGCTACATATCACCGCGTAACACGAGGCAAAATGGAAGCCTTTGAACTAATCTCAAATTCTCATTTCTAGAATACTAACAGAGTGTACGTCCCCCTTACGAAACAAACTTTCTGTATGAATGATTGTTATCAAAAGCTTACATATCCGAAATATCCTTTACAATTGTCCCGTGAAACTCCTTGAGCTTTTCAATAGCCTGTTGTGTCATGGGGCTGGAAAGAATGCTGTTAGCTTGGTGTTTGTAAAGAAGTTGACATTACTTACGGAGGATAGCAAGTAGGAGGCATAGTTCTAGTGCTTCTCCAACGCTCAGCGCCCGTGTCTTCTTTCACAAGCCTAGAAAACAGATTTTAGCATAGGCATTACTTATTAAGATTACAGTTCCATACTCGTCTATCTCTTTCAATGAGGCTTGCCAATCCTCGACAGTGTCAAAAGAATACGTAATTTCCTGTACAATCAATATTGATATTCATATCTTGGAACGCCCATTTGAGGATTATCGCTTACCTTTCGCTCCGACATGATCGACAAAGCAGAGGGTACCAAGAAAAATGAAGCACAAGCGGCGACAGTAATCGGTATGATATGGTATATCGAGAGTATATGCATTAGAATTGCGATCAGTCAGTTCCGCCGAGTCGGAATCATGCAAGACCAATGCGTGTTGTGTTGTCTATTTAAGTAGCATTTTAAGACTCGACTATCTTCGGGCCATTGTCGAATGCGGAAGGTGATGATGTGATGGCGACAGGGGGTTGAATCGTCCGAACAAAAGATCCTTGTCTTTGTTCCCCGCAAAAGATGCGCGACTTGAATCAAGCCAAGACCTATCAGTGAGCAGAGTACGTCACCCTCTTGGAAGAGATAAGACGCTTCATTCGCTTGTGATTGAACTGATCGACGTCGGAAGTATTGGATGGTAATAAATATTGGTCTCGCATGATTGTTCGACCGTTTGACCAGTAGGCAGCACTTTGATGATGCGTCCGGTACATAGCGGATCGACCCGATGAAGCTGCCACGAAAGCTTGACACCCACTAGAGGTTCGACCAATTGAAGTCATTGCGGTCCAGTACATACCTGCTGTTGACATTTTGATGTGGTCAAAACACTAGAACAAACCACGGTTCGGATATGCACTTTTTTTTAGGTTACAACAATCAATACAGTCACAGGCCCTGAGGTTCCTCAGCGAGAAACTCCTTGAGTGGCGATGCATCTAATAGTTACTGGAGAAGCAGTCGCAGTATACTTTTGGAATGGCCGATAGATTAACATTCTTTCGAGCATATCCGCTTCAAGAAACCCTTCGTCGTGTATAGAACCTGGAAAAAGCACGGGAGAGAATAAACCACTGCTCTTTGGTGTTCCATGGGAGACTGATATTCACGTGTTACACGAGGAGTATGCCCCGATTACGAGCTGTGTCTACTTGGTATTAACCCCAATTTCCCCAAGGCACCATGAACCTAAGACGGATTTCCGGAACAAACCTTTCCGACTTGGTTTACTCTGTTACTTCGACAACTTATTGGTCTTCAGAAACAAACCTCCATTAACATTTGAAGAAAAACAACCAAGTGTCTGGTGTCAGATTTTGGAGACTTTTCAAGACACGGGCAGTTGAGCCTAGATTTCCCACCAATCAAGGCAATACGGTTCCTCCAGGTACCACCACCAAGATGAGCGTGACGGCTGAGGAGCATAGTGAATTCGAGGATGAAAAGATAGTTACATTAGGAGAAACCTTCATCAACGAATACTTAGTTGTGATTGCGAGATCTCGCTGGGTAGATGCAAATAGCATTTAAATGGCAAAGATGTCCGTGTGTGACTGCTGGCTAGGAGATCATCAGACTTGTACACATCTTTGATGAATATGAGACTACTGCACCGTTTCTTTTTTTCAGGCCTTGCTACTGTGGCGCCCAGCTCTACTCTGCGTGTCAGAGAAGCAGCTAGCGATCCATCAAACGTTGGATATGGTACTTCGAACGGAGTGTACATAGAAGGAGTTCTATGTAGTTTCTGTCTGTGGGATATGCTAAGTATGTTAGCATAACTGGCGGGGGTAATGCTGCCCAAGTGACCGACATGGCACTTAGGGGGTTGGTGGAAGCTGCGAACTCTGCTGGCCCTCCAGTCATCTTTGTACAAGACAATATCTCAGGCGCCGCCGGAGGTCCAGGTCGGCTCCAATGAATCCATCAACCTTCGCACACTTTATTTCCATGACCATGTAAGTAAACTCTCGAAAAGCCAGCGAAACAAAAGGCTCACGGGTTTCATCTAGTCCAATGGATCACTAGTCGGCCACTCCGATAAGAAAGCTGCTGAGAACGTTTGCAAACTTCGCGTGACCTACCCTAGCAACCACTTTTACAATGTCCAAAGCCGTGGTCCCCTTCTGAGATTTGGCACAGTCCATCTCTTTAAGCCTGTCTTTTAAGATCTTCAATTTACTCTTCACTGATATCTACTGTAGCCAGTACTACGATACCATGGGCACTGGTCTCAACAGTCGTATGAATGCGCAAGCCCTCATTCAATTTTCCGCCTTTACCAATGTCGGCAAGAAGGCCACCTGTAGTGAATTAAGCTCTGCAGTTGGTTGCATAGTTATAGAGGATGTGGTCCTCATTGATCGAAGCCAGAATACAGCTCCATAAGGAAATTTGAGCGCTAGTACGATCCCGTACAAGTTTACCCTCCTTGGCTCCGCTAGGGTTCCGTCTATCGTTCCCACACAGGCGGGACAGTGGCTTATCATTAAATCGAAACTGAGAATGTTTGAAAAGGCCCCATGTCTAATCAGCAGAAAAGTCGACTCTTCTATTCTTATGTATCATATTACCTAGCACTCTAAGATCACGTAGTTTTGAAGTATAGACATCGTCTGATCTGTGCACTCTTCCACGTCCAGAAATCAAGCTTATAAGTGCCCTATGTCTCAGGTCTGATTTCTTCGTGTACTGTGGGATTTGGTGATATGTGAAAGGACACTCTAAATAATAGTGATCTGCGTCCAACTGATAGTCTACCATTCTAACATGACAAAACAAAAGCGGGGCCGATCAAGCTTATCTTATCTCTCTCTAACGGGCAACCTTCGCTCTCGCGTTAGTTTCGGCATATTCTCGTGCTTTTGAGCGGCCCAATAGCCACAAGGCCCTTCATTCATCGGCCGAGTCTCGCCTTCAAAATGCGCAAACACTACCGCACGGGTCCGTGATTGATGCCATCTAAAAGACTATATATAACATGTTTCCTCCGGCATATGCAACATTATTCTCATCATCAACAAAAAGACAACAATAACATTTACTCGACTCTACATTCTCACACAAGATTCATTCAGTCTTATCTTATCTTCCCACTTACACACTCAACAATGACTCTCACATACATCGAAACCGACGGTGGTAAGCTCGCTGTCGACATTGCTGGCGATGGCCCTCTTGTCATCTGCTCCCCAGCTATGGGCGACTTTCGAGATGTATACGACCCTCTCGCTACAGAACTTCGCAAAACTGGCTACCGAGTAGCAATGGTTGATCTCCGCGGTCACGGCGATAGCTCTACTACATTCAACCGCTACGGCGACGAAGCCACTGCTGATGACCTTATCACTCTTATTGATACTTACGGCGGTGGTCCCGCTGTTCTTGTCGGTGCTTCACTATCCGGCGCAGCTGCCACTATAGCTTCAGGAAGTCAACCACAAAAAGTCGCTGGTCTTGTACTCATTGGCGCATTTCTTCGTCCAGGCACTGGCAAGCTTGTCGCCAGCCTCTTCCGCCTTTCAATGAACTGTCCTACCGGACCCATTATCTGGAAATCTTACGCCCCCAAGCTTTGGCCCGGTCTCGGTGATAAGAAACAAGAGCGAGTAGACCGATCGATTAAGATGCTTACCGGTCCTGGTCGCTGGAAGGCCTTCCACGCTACTCTGTCCACCGACCACGCTGTTGTCGAGCCATACCTGAGCAAGGTCAAGGCTCCTGTGCTTGCTGTCTATGGCGATGCTGATCCCGACTGGAGCGATCCTATTGAGGAGGCTCGCTGGGTTGCTTCCAACTTTAAGGATAGCGAGGTTGTTGCTGTTAAGGGTGCCGGACATGCGCCTCATCTTGAGAAGCCAGAGGAGGTCACACCGGCTGTTATGAGATTTTTGAACAGAATCAACGATGAAGGAGCTTTCAACCGCAGTAGTTCATAGTTCCTTGGAAGACGGCAAAGACTTTGTGGTGTACGATTTATTATCTGATTATGAAGCCTCCTTGTTTGGGCTAGGACTCTCGGTGCGGATTATTATTGGATGGTCTCGATGCGAGTTTAGATATTAATAAGTATTCATTTTTTTTACATTTCTCTGTTCACTAAAGTATCTGTCTACTACCAACCTGTACAGACTTTATTTTGTTCTCCTCCAATAGGCTTCTTGAATAGGTAAGACACCTTACCAGCCTACTCTGCACATGCCTCTAGGATGCTTGAAGAAGCTTATCAATAGCTGCAACGATCTGAATAAGTTCCTCATCTTCAAAGGGGCGCCCAACAATCTGTATAGTCGCGGTTAGGTTTGCGAACAGGTTCGGATCATCTATTTGTCATACTTGTTTAGTGAGGGTTCTTCGACTTCCCTTCGCGTTGCAGAGTCGACTTACATATATCATGGTTAGGCTTATCGTAAGGATTATTGTCAAGTGGCTGGTAATCTTTGTCCATGGGGTCCTCTTCGGCACCAATCTTGAAGCCATGTAGGGGTAGAATAGCTGACGGGTAGTCGATCAGATTGAACAAGACCGTGTATCCCCAATATGCGTTGAAGTCATGAGGATATCCTACACTAGGTGCTGCAGGACAAATCAACGCATCAAGGCATCGGCCGTTCTTCCTCGTGTTGTTCCAGGCTTCGAGGAACGCTCCTTTGTATGTGCGTACCTTGCCGCCCAACTATAGTACGATTAGTGTCTGACATAACAAATCTGTCAATGAGAGGATACTGTACCTGGAGTATCTCTGAAGCTTTAAGCTCGCGCACGTCGAAAGTCTTCAACAAATCAGCACAAGCTAGTATGGGCGGCTCGCCAGAGGCAGAGAGGGCAGCAAGTATCCTATCAGCTCCGCCTTGGTAGTATACGTCGATCTGAAACTTCTATAAGTAACCATAATTTAGATTGTCGGCCCAAGGTCTTACCGTTGTCTTCAAAGCTTGCCAGCAATCGAAAGGCGGCTCAAAGCTTACCACTGTGCGTCTTATTAGTCTGCTGATGGAGTCTCCTGTTATCAGGAGGTAAACCCTGTTTGAACTCACCCTCTTGACCAGTTATCTCAAGCATTCTCCGAGTATGTTCCAAAGCTCGAAGAACAGGTGGATGGGGCATTACCACACCATCCCACTTCATCAAGCCAATCCTCAACTTCCTCTGCAAAGCCTTGGGACTTTTCCACGGGATGGGTGTACAAGTCACATCATGTTTGTTGAACGGATGCGCGTTGATGACTCTGGCGAGTAACTCCATATCCTCAACAGAATGAGAAATCGGCCCAAACGAAAGCTGGACCAAACTCTGTCCAAGATCTGGCATGCCACCTCTAGGTACCCTTGCAGCCGTTGGCTTGAGGCCGTAAAGACCATTGAAGGCAGCAGGAACGCGAATAGATCCACCCAAGTCAGTTGATGGGGTGAAAGGTGTTCCTCGCATGGCGACAAGGACCGCTTCTCCGCCTGAGCTACCTCCAGCACTGAGATCACGGTTCAGTGGATTTGAAGTGCGGCCCCAGAGGTTGCTGACAGTCTCTGTCGCCATGGCTGACTGGGGCATGGTAGTCTTGCAGAAGAAAACGGCGCCGGCCTCGCGAAGTGCTGCGACAATGTTGGAGTCTTGCTGAACAACGTTGTTTTTGCCTGATACCCATGCCATGGTTGTAGCATGACCTTTTATGTAATGATTATCCTATAAATAACTAGTCAGTTATGCTTGGGGGTGCTTAAATCAATAGTGAAGCGTACCTTCAGAGCAACAGGAAGCCCATGTAATGGCTCCTTTAAATGCCCCCCTTGGTGAAAAGATTCATCGTGCGCTTTAGCTTGCTCGAGACCCTCTTCATAAAAGAAGTCCGTCAGACAGTTGACCTACCACACGTTAGCTTTAGTTGGTAGTCGGAGGATAGACCTACCAGCTGATGAGCTATCGCAGCCCGTCCAGCGAAGGCATCCAAGACTCGCACGGCAGTCAACCGACGAGACGCAAGTTGCTCGGCTATCTCAGTGGCAGTAAGGTCTGTGATTTCGAGTTGCTCCTCGCTCAACAGACCACAAGTGCGCGGTACTTCGGTAACATCTTTTAGCGACCTATACTTCTCTGCATCAATCCGCCAACGCTTTGGAATGGAGCGTAGGACGTTAGCTTGGGATTCTTTAGCAATAGCCTCCCACGATATTTTTAGAGATTCAATAATTATTTTTATATTCCCGATCGTAAAATCTTAATTATTAGGTCCTGTATTTATTATAATTCAGTAAGCTTAGTCATAAATGGCATAATAAAGTGTCAACGGTATTTATTATGTCACAAATTGCTAACGTCAGATTTTAGTTCGCATAATTAGTTCTTTCGCAGTAGGCCTCATTTAGTATAGTTATCGGTAGGTCTAGGGAACAGGACATGGCGTTATACAAAGATATTCACTGATCTTATTAACGTTTTCATGGTACAAGATTTGTAACACGAACTCTAGAGGACATGTAAGCGTGTGACATCACACGATGGACTAAGAAAGAGACGTTCCCCATGTTAACTCGCTTCTTTAATAATATCTTAACGGCTATATTCAAGACTTGCTCGACAGTGCTCTAGCTGCTCATGTTGGCTCCCGTCTCTGATTTACTACAGTCTTGGAAGACGAGCTCTTGCTTCCTATCGTTGTTTCCTGCTTGGTCATGATATCATCGCCCACGACCGACCAATACATATATTAGGTCTGTTCTCGTTATTGCTAGAGCCGTCCCTTCCAAACGGCAATCCATTATTACGCACAAACTGACATTTACCAGGCATATGCGCAACCATAACCCCCACAGAGAGTTATATTATAGATCAGATATTAGGGTTTACTATGTCCGTTATGTCACAAGGTAGCAAGGGTGGTCTTGCCAAGAGGCATTGCTTGCGGCATATTCCGGTAAAGTTCATTGACGTTGGAAACTCCATAACGTATTTCATACTTACAGCACTGATAATGGTAATGCTTGAAGTCTCTGTTAGTATTCTGTTATACACTTGACGTAGATAGCTTCGAGACTTCAAGTACCTAAACCGAACATAGCCATGATTCCAAGCTTCTTCTTAGCTTTTATCCCGATCTTCTATAACTGTACCATTGGATGAGTTACCATGCATACATCTAAAGCAACGTTCAGTCTAGCGTGGCTTCGCCAAAGCATTCAAATCCCGTGACACCCCAGGGGTTGTTTGTCTTTCCACCCTTCCCATAAGAGTCACAGTGGCTTTCGTGGCAAAAGGACTAGTATAAAATAGATGTTCAACTTGACAAGGATGGAGATTGTAGTCGTGTATACCATGAGTTGGAACATGTGGTCGAGGAAAACTCGTAAGAAAAATGCCAACTCGATAGCATGATCAAAGCCAATGGTGCAGTATATATGAACTTGACGACACGGACGAGCTGGTGAAACCATGGTGGGTAAATATTAGTGGTTATAAGAGGGGACCTACCCACCTTGTGAGATTCTGTGATATCCTTATCTGACACCTGCCAAATATCGAGTTCAAGACCTTTGAGTGTTCAGCCGTCGTGTGCTCCATCATCCTGTGGCAAAGCTGGTGGTCAATTTGATCAACTCGACTCAACAAAAGAGCTCTTCGCACAATTCAATGTGGAGCCTGTACTCCCATTGCAAGACAATCACACCCATGGGGATCGCTGAGTTAAGAGCAGAGCGTGTGTTCATATGCAGGTTATAGAATGACGACATTCCGTCAAAGAATAGATACCTTATGGTTCTCAGTCCAGTTCATAGTGTTCTTGCTGAAACCTTTCATCTGGGTAAGGATATAGCTAAGGCTATGTTTGCGAAAGATAAACGCATTATGGCAGGCGGGTGTCAGGACGGCACCACCGGGGATAGATAGACATTCTTGGCTAAATTCAGAGCAAGTCAATCACTAAACTTAGCTTAGCATGGCAGCCATCAACGGATTTATCGCTTTTCTTGTGTTTACCGCGATAAATTATGGTTGTGCAGCTTTCTTTTCCGATTCTTCTGTCTGTCTTGTAATTCTCATTTCAGTGTATTGACCTGCGCGCCGGAACCTGCAAGTTTGCAAGCTCGCAACCTACAACAGCGTGAGTTAATTTGTTTGTTCTATCTAGATCGAGATAGGCATTATCAATCAACAACGGATTTTATAAAGGAAATGGTTCGTTTGGATACGAGACCAGGTATGGTACTCGGTCATAGATCATATCTTCGTGGTTATTTTTATATCGCAACGGTCGCGTGGCCCAATGGCAAGGCGTCTGACTACGAATCAGAAGATTCTGGGTTCGATCCCCAGCGTGATCAATTCTTTTGCACCCCCTTTCACTGGATTTCTGTCTTCTTTTTACTCCACAAATGTATTGCAACAAGCATCATCTTTAAAATAATAAGTAGCTCGGCAGTAGGAACGTTGCCATCGTGCTAACAATGGGGATTCCGGTGCCTATGACTCTAGAGTGTTTGGCATGCGAAACTTTATTAATAGTAAGATTACATATTCTTGTATTCTTCTACTCCTGCGACAGGATTGTGACATTTGTTGAGTTGCAGACCACTAGCAGTGCGCAGCAAAGTGCAGGATGCAAGCAGCAGGAAAGAGGTGCCTTTCATGATGAAAGAAGTTGGGCGAAGGAAGTTCCAACAGTATATAGAGACGAAGTCAGAAGAAGGGTAAAGCCATATAGTTAGATCAGTTTAGCAGGACTAAATGCCAAGATAATAAACTAAATATATATACTTTTCCAACATCGCCACTTTTGATGATACATTGCCATCGTCGCGCACCCAACCAACGACTCGGTCCCGAGATTTCAACGGTTGATGCCCATTTGGTTAGAGTGAGAAATAGGCCGTTTTATTGTAACCGTCAAATTTTGATGAGATTGTTTTCTGACCCCTTAGCTAATGAGACTAATTGGGGGCGGTTGACTAGGTTCCCGCACCGCTCCTTCACATTCCAGAAATGATATAGCACTGTCCCGGAAAGGGAACCAGACCTCTTGACTTTCAGGCTTTTCAGCGATGATCTCTAGGCATCCGTACTTATGTAGCTGTTACCCTAGAGTAACGAAAATGCATCGCTTCATGCTTTGTTGTCCATACGTCACGTAGTATGCTGTATAGCCAGTATCATATCACGAAGAAACATTGTTTACGTGACTATCTAAGAGCGTTACGGTTGGTTAAAAACATTTCCCAATAGGTAATGAATTTGTATTCCTAAGCTTGGTTAATATCAGCCGTCGTGCATTTGTTCTAAATATTTGATCTATGTCACGAAGGCCTTTGAAACACTTAAAAGGTTGACAGATCAGAATCCACAGGTGAGCTAAAGAAGGCAACCACCTTGTCATTTTCCTTCATCGCCCAGCATGATGATGAGTGCCCTGATGCTGTGGGACTTCATCAATAGGAATATATAGGACATGATTTGAATGCTGACTAACATCCAACATCCGGTGTGGTGTATCGGTTATCATTCCGCGTTTTCATCAATAGAAATCCGCGGCGAGCGGGGTTCGATTCCCCGCACCGGAGTTCTCTTTTGTTCTTTTACACTTTGCTCTTTTTGCATCGTCGTCTCATTTCGGAACTAAAAAGACTAGCTTTTTGCAGTTGTCTGAACGCGTTTTGTCTTTGTGGCGGGTGGCAGATGGCAGAGGCGTTCATGATTGGACTTTGACTTTGTAAACGCTCATCGTCACGTTTTGCCTGCAACAACAGGCTTTACAATTTTCAACCTCCCAGCCTGATTCACGATATCTTCTTCTAACGTCAGAAGATGCCTGCGCTAACCACAGCGGGAACGCCTTCCACATCTCACTCCCAGTTTCGAGCTAATCAAACATTGGAAGGAATTCATTTAGTTGAGCTAAAAAAGAGGATGATACCTGCAAAAAATGGAGGCTGAGGGATTTGAACCCCCGGCCTTTCGCAAGCATTTGAAACAATGCAAAGCGAACGTGATACCCCTACACCAAGCCCCCGTTGTGAGAGTTTGCTTTTATTACTATAGATACAGCCCGAAAGAATCAGGCTGATAAGATAGTTTTCATTATCCACTGCTCGAACCTAACTCACAAGTCAGCAAAAGCATGACTTGCCACTTCAATATCTCTAAGATTAATATATGCGATTTTTGTCCTGTCATCGAGACTATCGACGAGAAGTTGCCAATATCTTTGAGCGGTGTGTTGTGTCCTAGATGCAGAACAAAGAACTTCCAAGGCAATGACGCTAGGAGGAAGAAGAGGAAATATTGAGAAGTTTGTAAATGATCCACCACGCTCAACGTTCTTAAGTATGGACAGAAGAACAGAAGATATTGAGCCATTCCCGTTTTGAAGAGACTGTTATAAGATGCATGGTGACTGTCAGTGGCTATGACAAGAGGTAATCAAGTGAATGACGACGTGACGCTACGGCCGCTTTCATTCAATGCTTGATTGATTTCTTTGTTCGAATTAGCAAACAAAGGAATGGAGGTAACGGACAATAGGTTACTAAAATGCTGACTGTATCAGCTTACCCATCAATAAGCCGGCGGGGTAGGCTGTTGAAAATGCCTATATTAAGAGTCTGTACAACCAACAAATTCCTTGACCAGCGGAAACTTGTTTTCTATTCTTTGTCTCATCTGTTGTGCTACCACATAATCTCCCGAAAATGGAATCAATTCTCCTACGGAACGCCACTTTGTTGGTCCCTTGTGGACCTGGAGATGATCATACCATTCCCCTCAAGAATCATTCGCTTTTGATCGAGGGCAACAAAATCACTCGCATCGCCGCCCACATTGAACCGCCGTCTGACTCCACTGAAGTGATTGATTGTACAGCTAAGCTCATTACGCCCGGCTTCATTGACACGCATCATCATGTCTGGCAAACACAGGTAAAAGGCAGACATGCTGATCACACCTTGCTTGAATACATGGCACCAGGTTCGTATGAGTTTGGTCAATCTTAAAAGACTGATTGCTTACTGCTTCACAAGGAGCTATGGTGGCGAAAAGTTACAAGCCCAAAGACGTATTCTGGGGCCAGCTTGGCGGGTGTCTCGAGGCGCTGGAAGCTGGAACCACCACAATTGTCGACCATGCTCACATCTCATACACTCCAGAGCATAGTAAGTAAACTACAAAAACTATTCGACTTTGACTAACGCGTGATATAAAGACACAGCAGCGCTATCTGCGACAATCTCATCTGGTATCCGGTCCGTTTACTGCTACACGCCCGTCGGAAGAATAAAGAGCTGGAAACCCTTCGCAAACGAGGATACTCTGATTCCGGATTGGATATTTGAGCAACTTGCTAAGCTTTGTCAAGGCGGCCCTCTTGGTAACGGACGTGTTACAATGGGCTTTGGCTTCGACTTCTATTTCCTCCGAAAGGAAGTCATCGTTGGTATCTTCAGCAAAGTTAGAGAGTTGGGAATCAAGACTATCACGTCTCACTATGTGTCCAGTCTACACGGTGAGTCGCTTACTCTTTGCCCTTCTCCCCCAGAGGTCGCAATCAGCTAACTGGATTGTAGAGGGATCAACTGTAGACTTGCTGGAGGGCTATGGCCTGCTCGAGAAAGATATCCTACTGTCTCACGGAACCCCACTGAACGACTCAGATGCTCAAAAGCTCAAAAAGGTCGGAGCAGCTATCTCATCGACTCCAGAGACTGAACTCCAAATGTCGCATGGCTGGCCGGTGTGCTTTCAAGAGAACTGCAAATCGATCAGCTCTCTAGGCATCGACTGTCACAGCAGCAACAGCGGTAGCATTGCCACTCAGATGAGGCTTGCCATCCAAGCTGAGCGCTCTCGCCGCAACAATGAAATCTTAGACAGTGGAAAGTTTCCTGCCAGAATTCAGGTCCATGTTCAGGAAGCATTCCAACTGGCAACTATTCGAGGTGCTAGAGCTATTCACATGGAAGACAAGCTTGGTTCTTTGGAAGAAGGCAAAATCGCTGATCTTATCATTTGGGACACTCTGAGTCCTGGTATGATCTGTGCAGCTGAAGAGGACCCTATCGGCGCTATCATTGCCCACTCATCCCATTCCGACATTGATGCAGTGATTGTCGACGGACAGTTCAAGAAACGTGATGGACGTTTGGGATCAATCAAGCTTGATGTTGGATTGGCCCCTGAGCTGAAGCAGGACAAGACAGAGATAGAATGGCGCGATGTTGCGCTTGAGCTATTGAAGAGTCGGGAGCGAATTCTTGCAGACGAAGAAGAGAGTGGAGGAGATGATTGGGAGTCTTCTTTCGAGAGAGTATTGCAGCTTTTTGGGACCAAGAAGGAGAAGTTGGTGTTTTGAGATTGGTCACTTCGATGTACATAGCGGACTGAGGACCAATAACATGGAGGATTTACCTAAGGCGTTTACTAGATGGTTCAGTGAGTGATCAATTTAATGTTATGGTGGTTGACCTGTCCACAAACAGAAAGCCTCATGTTGCAGGACGAAACGAAAAGGTTGCGTATCAGCTACGGTCGACTACGAAATCACAAGGTTCACAAAAAAGGCAGAAATGCCCTTTCTGTTTTGCCAGATAAGCCCGGCCTTAGGTAAATTACCGTAAAAAAGCGCAGCCTGGTTCCCAGTTTTCCCTGTGTTCGTTCTTCGTCATGAGTCGACAGAACTCCCGGCTGGTTCATTCCTTGCTAGGCATATCACGAAAGTCGTTTCTGTGTCGTAATGACCATACATAACCAACGTTTTACGACGGGGCGTTACAAGTTTCGGCAGACTGGATCGTAACTCTGAAAATGATACGAAAACTACACGATAGAGAAGATGATAGACGAATAATGGGTTTTGAGTGGAATACGGAAGCTTGGATGTTTAATAGAATAAGACGTGTTGTTGCATTGCTGTATTGTTGCCAGGTGAATGAAAAAGTAAACAATCAGCAGTTCTGTTTTGTCATATATTGCAAGCACTGATTTGCAGTGCCAATGCAACGATTAATGCGCTACGTACAGGTCACTATAACCACTAATTAATGTACGACCAATATTCTCCAGCGCCCTCATCTCTAGGACGACCAAAACAAAGCCTCAGCATCAACGACTTCATATCAACATCACGTCACAAGATTCTTCACCACCATCACCACGACCGCTTTATCAGACGCGGATCACGATCACTATGGCAGAACCAACGCCTAAATTCCAGTCGATCTGTCAACTCATAATAGATAACCCCTGGTTCTGCAAAAACCCGCTCTTCTGGACCGCCCAGCACCTCGATCTCCTCAAGATCCGTTTCCAGCGGACCGACGTCATTTTCAAGGACCCGGAGATCTTCTACAAAGAAGGAGATTCTCGCGTCATCTACTCCAAGCGTTTTGCCGAAAGTCTCACGCCTGAGCTGAAGCTCGCTGCGATCCAGAAGCTCTTGAACCTCACGTGGTGCGCTTGCGACCTCGTTGTGTGAGTGAACGTCCTAGCACAGCTGTCTCCTCTGCTAAAAAATGTTGTATTTAGTGACGAGAAAGCTACTTTCATGTTCGCGGGCAAAAGAATACACACTTCGACTTGCTCCATCTTCACCTTCGGCGTTCCTTTGAGATATCAGATGCCCATTATCGGATACTTCCACTACGAAGATGTCAAGTGGGCTCGACTAAAGAACATACGACCTCAGAACAACCCCGGTTATGGCGGAAACGCTCCCGTGGCCCGTGTCTGCCGCATCCGACTGCGAAATGTCACTCCAACCGAGTGGTCAGAGGATCCTTACCTCGTCGGTCTGATTCTGTCTGTGGCCCAATAGCAGTGGAGCCAGGCACGACACCCCGATATTAAGGCCTTTCCTGTACGTTCGGGTCTCTCTAATACAGTGACGGTCCTGACTTTACTCTGTCTAGGTTAGCTTGCTTGTCACTATAACACATGATCCCACGACTGCCCATGTCTTCTACGGCAAGGTTACCCTTTGTCTCTTGGAGTGCTTGCACAACCCAGCGCTCAGCCTGAAGGATGTTTCTTGGCCGACTATCCGGCACTCGGAGATTCCAATGGAGCCGTACAATACCTTTCCGGATCGCGTCGTGATCGAGCTTCTCGGCATGCGTCCATGATGCGATCGACACATGGACACCACCCTGGGAGGGCACGTACAGACGAGACACGCTGGACTTATCTCTTCTGGAACGAACATGAAGATGCGGTGCTGGCCCTTTACGATCCGCCGTCGGTCCGTTGGTATTTGCACGAGAGATACAAGCTTCATGTACTGGCTACCATTTATTTGGAATGTGATGGGTCGTTAGTTCGGCGGCTGTGGCTTGGAACACCAGGCCACGGCGAAAAACTAGGTTAGCCATTTTTACTGTAAGCTTAATCGAACGGAAACATACACTTGCGCCTGAGAGTGAGGGTGACCTGGGGGCATACTTTGTTACGGGCACATACTACATGCCACAGGATAAGCCAGCGTGGCATGACGAACATATATAGAGCATATAGAGCGCTCTAGATGTTATTGCGGAAGGACATGGATCATCCTCAGCGTGGCCTACGTATCATGCGTAAGATCTCGTATTCGATGAATGGTAGAAATGAAGGTGAACCTCTGATCAGGTTTAGTTATCTAGCATAATTTGCTTTGCTTCGATATACCCTCTTTCTGCGCGAAGCTGCCTCCGGCGAGGTACTTATTTGATGTATATGCTAATACTAGTAAACAGACAGTGGATCTTGCTAGACGGTGGTAGAGTGGAAGGAAATCATCCCTAGATTGATCATGCTTATATCGGCAGCCAACCGTTAGAAGAAGTTAATTTAGTCGTGAAAAATGTTGAAGGGAAATTTAATGCGGTGTTTGGTTTTGCAAAGGCGGCAAGTTCAAGCAAGCGCGAAGGCGTGAGAGATTCTCAGAGGAAGGAAACAAACGGGCTATTTTATGCCTTTCTGAAAACTTAACATTGGGTTACTCAAAACACCGGAATCATAATGCTTATCTACATTGTCTATAAAAAATTGTGTGTAACTTTGCATAAACTTTAGGTATAGAATCTCCACCTAGATAATGGCGCTCTAGGAATCTGCTTGTTGAATGAGTCGTTTTACTATGTGGGAAAAAGGCTGCATCACATCAGCAGCGCTATATACATCACTGTAACACATCCCTCATCATGCTTCCTCCTTCTCCTCGTGCTTTGTATGACCCTTGCCATCATCACTAAGCCCCGAGCCTCTCCTTCTTGGTGCCATTACGGCAGCTCTGGTATCCCAGTACAGATATATAGGTTCACTCTCGTCATCCAAATCACCTTGGAGTTCATTGTCCGCACCAACTTCGATAATGTGCCACCCCGCTCGTCCAACTCGTTCACGACAGACAGCGTTCATATTTGCAAACCGCACCTCAGTGGAGTCTCCTCCGTAGCTCTTAATGTTAGCGACAAGGTTCTTGAAGTATGTAACAGCTGTTGTGTCGAGCATGTTGACGCGAGAAAAGTCCAGGACTACTAGTCCAATCTCCGGTAGTGAGGAGGGATCACTAATATTGGCCTTCTTACGCAGACGTGCTATCCTCTTTTCGCTCACGACAGACCAGTTGCGTTCGGTCTCGGGTCCATGACTGCCACTGTAATAGGCTTGGTGGTAGGTTTGGATTTCATCAAGAACCTTGGTAGTGTTGTAGAAGGCATTGGGGAAAATGATAGATTCGTTAAAGGTAAAGATCCTCGTGTCTTCAGGGATAGTGAGCGCAGATGTATGATTGATCTCACGTGCCCAAGAAGGTCTGTTGCTGGAATCGACGTCGGAACCAGTTGAGGTAAGCCGCGTAAATACTTGACGAAGCAGGATGTAGACAATGTTGAACCCAACTGCACAACCAATACCAACTTCACTGGACTGGAAAAGAGTAACCCAGAGTGCAAGCATGGACGCAATGAAGTCGGCCAAAGATGTCTTCCAATACCGGTAGAAAGTAGAAGGAGGGGAGATGAGGCCCCATACAGCAATGATGATAATAGCAGCGAGAGTAGCTTTGGGGATCCAGTACAGTGTTCCAACAAGCTCATACACACAAACAAGTACAACAGCCATGGTCACAATGCCCGAGAGGGGAGACTTGACATTGCACGCAGAGTTGACGGCTGTACGAGACATGGCTCCGCCGACACCCATAGCGTGGAAGAAACTGTTGAAGAAGTTGGTGAGACCAAGGTAACAGAGCTCCTGACTTTGGTCGGATGAGTAGTTATTCTTGACTGCGAATGCACGCGCGATAGCCAAGTGCTCAACTGCAGAACCGATAAAAACGGCGATACTTCGACCGGCGACTTCGGGAATAAGATCTGTCCTTGGCATTTTAGGGGCTTGTTGACCTTGAGACTGAACCTTTACCACGTCGAAGAGGAAGTCCTTTCTGTTCTTGTTGACTGCATAGCTGACACCAGTAAACAGTACTAGAGTCAGGAATGCTCTTGTTGTAGAGAGTAACCAGATAACCTTGTTCTTCTTGCTCCACCTCTTTCCAGATTTCTCAAGGATCACGAGGAACAAAATTCCAGTGAAGCCGATGAGACATGCCCAGCCGTTCGCATTGGGTAGTTGGTTGAAAATGTCGTGGATCTGGGTAGCGGTACCGTCGCCGACGTTGTCTTCGCCGAGGAGGGAGTCCATTTGGTTGAGGATGATGGTGATGGCAATAGCTGTGATGAAGCCACTAAGAACAGGGAGAGATATAAATTCGAGGAGGAATCCGAGTTTGAGGAAGCCTAGAATCATACCGTAGATACCCATCATCATGGCTGTTGCGGAAGCGATCTCGGATGGAGTCCATCGGTCTTGTAGAGCGTGGACATTTTCGGATGTAAGGAGGCCGATAAGAGATGTTGGACCGGTTGATACATCTGAATATGATTAATGCTGAACTCAATGGGTGAAGTCGTGCTACGCTAACTCACCCTTGGTAGAACCCATGAAAGCATAGATTACAGCTGGCAACCAACTTGACATCAAGCCATACTCAACAGGAATATTCGCAATCTTAGCATACGAGAGGCCCTGGGGGATAAGCATCAGACCCAGGGTGAGTCCGGCAATAAGATCATTGATGATCCATCGCGGGTTGTATCGTGGTAGCCAGCCAACGATGGGAACTTTGTCAGTGAGGTATTGCACCGTTCCTGAGGGCAATGCTTGGGCTCCTTTGACGCTTAGTCGAGCTGCTCGATTCCAAGTGGCATCGTTCCGAATGTCTGATTTGACTTTGTCGAGGACCTTCATTTCGACGTGTTCAAGTCTGTAGAGTTAGTTTGAACTAGTTTGAACAAGAACGGTTTGGTACAACTGGTGACTCTCGTGGGGTTGATATAGACTTTGACTGCCGATAACAACACATAGTACTGTATTGAAACATACTTCTGAGTGCATCAACTCTATGCACCCTATCTTCTACCTGTCATGTGCCAGTTCGCACAGACGGACACACATAGGTCGTATTACAGCTTTCAACGTCTAGAGTGTATCACATCCCACTATCCGCCGCATCCATTCGCCGTACACCCTCATACACCCGCGCTGCACAGCGGATTGGGCACACTTATAAGTGTAACACTTGATATGACGGGCGTATATCCTCAACAAGGAATCATCTGCATCAATACCGAACACCGACAGATATCCATCTTATCCGAGAGTCAAAAAGGCCCTTGAATTGAGTTTGGGAGGGAGTGTCTGTCTGTGCAAAGGGGCTATCGGAGATCCTGTAAGCTGACTATACCTGGAAGGTGTTTTGTGATGGCTGTGCCACCGGCATATGGAGGGTTACGCTGACGACCATGGTTCAAACTACTGGCCACATGATATGACAACCTTCATAAGCCTGGATCATAGAGATTGGACAAGTGTCGGTTCTTACGTGGAGAAAGAGGCTAGGAGACTTCATACACGAAGCTCGCTTATAACGGGGATTGTCGATCTCCCGCCACTTTAAGACCTATGCTCTTTCTTTTTCCCCGAGACAAGGTATGGATAACACTTTCGGTCGTTACGAGGAGTGTTTCTACACGGAACTCGGCTATTGCTCATGACTAGGGCATGGAGTTTATCAGACTGCCTAATCTATGTTTTACTGACTCATAGAGACCTTTTGTTCTAGGTTATCGGCACTTTTTATAAAGGTGAGTTTCCCAGACCAATAAGGTGCCGTAAGCCGGGTTCTAGATCCTACCACAGCATTTGTACTAGCCTACACATAAAATTGCATCGCTAGCCGATGTCATCGTCATTCAAGAAGACCCCTCATCTGCGGGCCACACAGCCCATCCAAACATGACGAGTAGCTTGAGCAACGCTGCAATCCATAGCGCCCCTGAAGTCCCGAATTCGCTTTTAGCAATGAGTCCTCCAATTATAGCACCAATAAGAAGAAGAACTGGTGCAGCCACACGACGGTTCCTCTCCACATTGACAGTGATGCCCTCGAACAACCCCGCATCTGAGAACAGATCGCAGTAGATGCTCGTAAGTACCACACTTGTAAGGGCGTTGAACTTGAGCGCTCTACTCGCGACAGCTTGTCCGCAGCTTTGGAAGGCGACGAGCGCAATGGGTGCGATCACATACCAGGGCACATCGTCTGGCCCAGCGCCTTTCGGACCCCAAGTCAGAATAGACGCTGCTGCCACGATGAAAGCTGTCTGAATGCCAAAGGAGAGACAAAAGACCCATTTTCTTCGTGGGCTGGAGGTGAAAGCCCGGTGTAGACGACTAAACAGAAACGAACCAATGGCAAAAGACAGAATCGACGTCCCAGACTTTTTCCAGCGGTTCGTCCCAGCCGTTGGACCGAGACCAAGATAAACAGTGTTTCCTGTCAAATCCGTCAATACGAGAAAGAAAAAAGTGGCGAGAGAATCTTTTACCTGTCTGCATAGAAACGAAAGCACCCCACGTGGAGATAGAAGCGCTGTCAAGAATGCCTGTTATGATATAACATGCGAGAAGCATAATATCCGCCCAATCTCGACGAACATCAGCACCTAATCTCCTGCGCAACCAAGATCTAGATCCCGGCTTTGGTGCAAGTAGAGCCTGGGTTTCGTCATTTTGAGTAGAGATTCCATTCTCTGCTCTGCTTTCGCCGTTTGAGATCGTGCCATAAGGTTGGGACATTTTGTGCTTGTAATTTGAGTGATGATGAATGGGTGATTGATGATTTGAAAGTGTTGACGTTGTCCTCTCCAGTGTTTCCCTTCTGCAGGGGCTGGTAAAACGGTTCATGAAGGGGTAAATAAGCAACACGCCAAGGCACAAACTACGACACTTCCCGCAACTTAATTGCCAAGACTATCAGCACAAAGCAGTCTTAGTTCATCTTCACTGCCGCATAGTTAGTTCGATGCTAAACTAGTTACCGCACTCGAATAATCTTAACCCCGCGTCTTGCCCGAGGTCTGTAACTCGAATCCTCTTCAGACCACGGCCAGGGGATAGGATTACACTGCCAAGGTATTACTCGAGGCCGTTAGTTCCGGCTTTTAAGAGAACACTAGAATCGCCAAGATCGGCCATTATTCAGCTTTGATAAGCGGGGAACAGTGGAGTTGGGCTTATATCCAATTTCCATTCCATCTGCCAATGCATGCCTTCATCTTGATTACAATTCCGCGTCATCCATCATTTTTAACCTTGACCCCCCCATCAGCATCATCTATTTCCCCTCATTTTAACTGTTTTGAGCAGTTCAATGTACCACAGACGCAACCCTCGCTGTCCACAAAAAGATCCGAAAACAGCCTCTCAGCGGCGAATGGGTCGTTTCGGGCATTTCCAACCCATGTGCGTGCCGCGTGCTTACATGGAATAATCACTGTTGTTGCAGGGAGCTGTGTGCCGAATATCCGTTCACACGGCAGTCGTAAGCAACGCGATGCAATGTTACCTTAAACGGGTTTTGTAAGCCTGTTCGAGAAATCCTTCTTCGGTCATGAACCGGCTATCGCTTTCTCGGCGTCATGAACTTTCGTGCCGACAGGATCTTGGCGATAGAATTTTGACAACCTCAAAAGATACTTAACATCAGAGTTGATTAAGCAATTGAGTTACTTTAACGACTCAATTGTGTTAGCAAGGCACACTAGCACAATCAATTCCCCTCTCACATCCTTGACGTCATTCTTTCTATTTGCAATTGTGAATTCTGCAATCATGCATCTCCATCAGATTGCATTTCTGTCGGTCCTTTTGGACGTCTGCGCGGGTGTCCCAGTTCAGGACAGCCCTCGTGAACGACTCCTCAAGGGACTTGGGATTCCAGACAACTACCGCGGTGTGACTGGTGGCAAGAATGTCCCCTTCACACCAGGTCACAGAGATCCATACGATTCACCAGTGGATTCTGTCGGAGACAAGCTTGATCCTCTTCCCTTCCGCAACGGTCTCGGTGCTTCTGTTCTCGGACCCTGGAATGAGGCTCGATCGCGACAGAACCCGGATCTCATCAGACCACCCAGCACTGATCATGGCAACCTCGCCAACATGAGATGGAGTTTTGCCGACTCCCATATCCGCATTGAGGTGAGTAACAAGTCCTTGGTGATATGGATGCAGCTAACAAGGATCAGGAGGGTGGTTGGACCCGTCAGACCACTGTCCGTGAGCTTCCAACCAGTGTTGAGCTTGCTGGTGTGAACATGCGTCTTGGCGAAGGTGTTTATCGTGAGCTTCACTGGCACAAGGAGGCTGAGTGGGCTTACGTTCTGGATGGTGAGGTGCGAGTGACAGCGCTTGACTACGAGGGAGGCAACTTTATTGATGACTTGAAGAAGGGAGATCTTTGGGTAAGTAATCATGTCTCAACGTCAAGACGCGACTAACAGATTTAGTATTTCCCCAGCGGTGTTCCTCACTCCCTTCAGGGCCTCAGTCCCAATGGAACTGAGTTCCTACTCATCTTCGATGACGGACGCTTCTCTGAAGAGTCAACCTTTGTTCTCACAGACTGGCTTGGTATGTTACAACTCGGTTTATTGTGGACTCCATGGCTAACACCCCCAGCACACACCCCCAAATCTGTCATCTCCAAGAACTTCGACCTAGACCCCGAAGTCTTTAAGAACCTTCCTGCTGGAGAAAAATACATTTTCCAAGGTCGCAACCCTGGTAAGATCTCAGACGAAGCCCCCAAGGGCAAGAACGCCAAGAAGTCCAAGTACAACTTCACCCACCGTATGCTCGACCAAACACCTCTCAAGACCAGCGGCGGCCAAGTCCGCATTACCGACTCCAATAACTTCCCCATCTCCAAAACAGTGGCTGCAGCCCACGCCATCATCGAGCCTGGCGCCATCCGCGAGATGCACTGGCATCCTTCTGCTGATGAATGGTCTTTCTTCATCAAAGGTCGCGCTAGAGTTACTATCTTTGCTGCAGAGGGCACTGCTCGAACCTTTGACTACGTTCCTGGCGATGTCGGTATCGTTCCTCGAAACATGGGACACTTTGTTGAGAACATCGGCGATGAGCCCATCGAAATGCTCGAAATCTTCCGTTCTGATGAGTTTAGAGATATTTCTCTGTTCCAGTGGATGGGCGAGACGCCAAAGAAGCAGGTCATCGACACGCTCTTTGCTAACGATCCCAAGAACGCTGAGAAGTTCTGGGATAAGATCAAGGATGCCGATAACGAAGTTATCACCAAGCCTGACTTTTACAAGGATCAGGAAGAGACTATTGGTGACTTGTAAGACTTGATACATAGTATACAGTAAGGGTTATGGACGAGTTTGTCACTTAGGGCATTTCATATCTAACAAAATTGGCTGTTCACACTAGGTAGAAAGACAAGTGAACCAAAAATGTGATTCACCCCGGGATTCAACCAGGGACCTTCTTGGTGTGAGCGAGATGCCATAACCAACTATACCACGCAACCAATTCTTGATATCATGTAAGTGAAAGTTTCGGTTCATGTTTGGTGAGGATTGTGACCAGTTCATTTCGAACCGAGGTTGTGAAATGCTGTGTCCTGGCTGTCATAGGGGAAAATGATTGACGATTGCCTTTCTCTTTCCGTCGAGCTATTTGATTGGCGGGAAGTAAGCAGCTAGACCGTGGCTTATTTGCTCAGGGTAACCTGTACATCTTCATAGTCGACGACGTCTCGACAGTCAAGTTGTGCCTTGAGACTGTAGATCCGTGTATTAAACCCTGACTTATGTCTATCCAAGCAATATCGCTACATTGAATCCATATATATCATCATAGGTTAAATACCGGTACGGCGAAACGGTTAAGGAAGACACCTACTCTCTTTGTCATCATCATCACGGACCCGAGATAATGATGATGCTTGAAGAAATCCGTCTTCCTTTGTTCTGTCGTACTATGATGTTCCGGGCGAACCAACATAATGATGAAGATCATATTGCAGTGTCACCTCCTTTGTGCCTTTATTGTTGATGATATAGCTCCGCATACGCGAAGACTGCATACGACCAGAATACCAACATATCCCACCCTGGTGCCTCGTTTCTTCCATTCAGATGAAAGCTGAGGTTGCGTGGTCTAGTTGGTTATGGCATCTCGCTCACACCGAGAAGGTCCCCGGTTCGATCCCGGGCGGAACCATTCTTTTGCTCTGACAGCCTACCGACCGAAGAACCTTTCCTGCTTTTTGCTGCACTCGAAGATCTCTGCATAGATAATAGTGGTGACTAGTCTTGACCAACGAGACGCCTGTTCCCTATGATGATTCTTCCATCAACGATCACTAGATAAGCTCGCAGGGACACTGCATTGTAATATGTGTTTCTCTAAAGCTCAAACTCTTGCCCAGCCTCTCCACCCTCTTGCAACGTAGACCAACCAGAAACACCTACAATGTACTGCACATAACCACTAATAGTACCTGCGAGTTGATACATATGGGCAGCAAGTTCGTCGAACGTGACGTGAGTGTTCTCATTGTCCTTCCCAGTGGTCTTTGACTGTCTGTAGGAAGACCACCCAAACGTGTTGGCCGTCGCCAAGACGGAAGCAGAAGCAGTAGTGTCCTGTGAGAATGTAGAAGTGTGATTGACCTCGCTACCATTGTTCTTGTCGACTTTAGTCAACAGCGTGTCGTAAATGCTGTAGACCGTTTCCCTCAAGTCGAGATCAAAACCACCACATGAACCATCTTGACCGTCCCAACAACTCTCACGGCACTTCCCTTCGGATAGGTGCATATCCTCGGGTGGCTGAGCGTCAGTGCAGAAGCACTTGTTAGGAGACAGCATCAGATATCTCTTGTTACTATCCTTGCACAGCTGATGGCATCTTCTAGCGCCGTTCCATGACACACGAGAATGCTTCACGACATCATCAGGTATTCCTACATAACAGCCCAAGTACTTCTGAAGACCCTCCGGCTGCTTCTCCGAGGGGTGTAGGAGAATCGTCTCGTGTTGGCCATATCCTGGATCGAGCTCTATACCGGTATTGGTGACAGTGTAATACTCTCGTTCGCGCGTTGAACCACAAGCATAGAAAGCAAATCCGGGGCACGGGTTATCACAGTGGTCATCAGTGACGAGTGTGTCGAGAGGGGGATAAGTATCAGCACAATAACATTGAGGGCCATGTACTAGGGCCACTGGTTTGTACTCTTCATCTCTGCAACGTCTGCTGCAATAATCCCACGAATTCTCGATCGTACTTTGGAGCCATCTTGTCGTGTTCGAGACTGAACTGAAGCAGCCTTGTTGACTGATCCTATCCAGAACTGGATCCCGGATTGGGCGTTGTTGACCGCGTCTCAAAGGTCCCGGGAGAGCAGTAGCTATGCCGAGAATCGACCAAAGAGCGATCGTTGCTTGGTTCAAAATGAGCATTGTGCTATTGTGGAGGTGTAGAAAATCCTCCCTTCTCGAGTCAGGCAGGCCTTGGACTCTTTAAGGAACGAACGTGTGTTGGTTGAACGTGTTTCCCAGACGTTGTTGGTCACTAGCGTCCGAGAGCGCAGGGATCCTTTGCCTGGTAGGGCCGAGCTATATCTTGGCGTTGTCTCATATCAGCATATCTTGACTCGAGAATCCAAGACGCTTAAGGATACGATACCACAGCTACTCGGGGGACATAATAGAACAAACTAGTAAGGATTTACGATCACGGCGAGCCAAGAAACCATAAGTGAAATCGATGTCGACGAACAAACTTTTCTTTTCATTCAGAGAGCTGCTACCAAACTCCACTCGTGAGGCGACCACAGGTCAGGTCAGGTCCGAGCTTTCGAACCACGACCCTTTACTGTAACTTGGTTAATGAGAAGTGGGCTCGTCTAGCAGGTACTGGGACCAATTTCTCCTAATTGTCGGGTAGCTTGGAAATTTTGCTTGCACCTGAGTCGGACTGTTCTTCAAGGTATTTTATTTCATCTAGCCACATGAATTGTACTTGACAAAATGCCTTTCCAATCCATATGATATAAACTACTCTTAACAAGGTGTTTCTTACACCAGCTCTATCTCACCTCACCAGTTAAGAGCTGACTTGATAGAAGCGGCAAGTAATTCACCACCTTGTGCTTGAGTAGCAGCATTCGGGTGGTAGTCACAGCCCGCCTCCGCACCCTGAGTCGGCCAGTCCACAAAATGAGTCTTGATACCACTCAGTTGTCGCATGGCGTCCTTGAGTACCCGAACATGGGTGCTCTTCTGCGCATCAGCTCGAGTAGGGTAATCGTCATTCAGCAAAGGCGAAGACATGAAGAAAAACTGTGCTTTCGGATAGTGCGACTGAACGTTCTTGACCAATTTGACTAGCGCTTTGGTAAGGTCCGCGGGGTTGACTGGATCGCGTACGTTGAGATAGCTGAAGTCGTTTGTGCCGAGGTTGATCACCACCGCGTCTGGTACCCAAGACTTGGGAAACGTGAAGCTGTTGTCCTTATCATTGGCACCGTAGCGCGTGTAGAGAACAGGCATCACGGGTGAAGTATCGGGAGGTGATGAGGCGTAGTTGCGGATAAGACCTTTTCCGCTCCAAGCGACGACACTATAATCTGCCTTCAAAGATCGAGCTGCAACAGCACCATATGTCTTGCCGTTGTTTTGTAGAGCAGCAGTGTCCACGCAAGGGTTAACGCCATCGAGACCATAACCAACAGTGATAGAGTCACCGATAATTTCAATTTTGCGCTTTGGCGCCTCTGATCCAAGCAGTTTACCGTCCGTGGTAACATCCGTGATACCAAAGGTACCGAAAGAAGCCTCAGATCGCTTTCGCAGCTCGACAGTATGAGTGCCCTTTGGCAATTTTGGAACTGAGATTGAGGTGCCGTTTACGTTGGAAATGACAATTGGCTCTTTACCGTCAACTATCAGGTCCGCACTGGAAGTTCCGGTGATATCATTGATGCTGATGGTCGCTTCAATTCCCTCAAAGGTAAAAGCCACACCAGTGCTCGGCCAAGTGAGCTGCTTGGTCGCTGGATTTACTCTCCCAACAAATCGGTAACCCTAGAGTACCACATCAGAGGTTTTCCCTTCGTCAAGGGATGTCATGGACTTACAGGCGACCTGGCGGCCGTAATAGCAGATATCCAGAACGTTAACGCAACCAATTTCATCTTGGCAGTGACTTAATACGTTATCCAAATGGCCCACAAGTAACCTCAACTAACCAAGCTTATAATAGTTGAATGTGATAGCAATTGTTTGAAAACGCGGATATTGAGGGATATTCATCCTTTTTACATACCCACGATATTCTATGGTTTTCGGTAGACGCCATCCGAGTTGCCTAAACGGGTAATTTGCCATTTCAGAATTCATCCACCACTCACAACAAAGATGAGCTCCATAGCAACTAGAAGACACTATACGTCAGACATGTCTAATTTGTAAAAACCTAGTCGCGGACGCATAGCTTTCCACGGTAGTGGTAGTTTCTCTTCCAGGTTCCTTCGACTATATTACTGCGATCGGATGTGACGCTCTGGGGAAAATATGAACCAAGTCTGGCCAAGGAACAAACTCTGGACCAGTCGTTATTACGAAGTGATCAAGTTAATAGAACACTGTTGCATGTTGATATACTAGTTTCTCAATCGTCCTTTCCTGTCTCGGTGTCTCTCAATGAATGATACTCAGCAGGGTGAGCCCCCTCCAAAGGGCCCACAGCCGCCACCCGTCGCTCATTCAAAAGGTCCAGATCGATTCTCGGTCCAGTAAAGGTCTTCTTTTTAGTAGTAACCCAAAGGACAATGATAAAACCCACCAATCCAACAAACACCACCGAGACATAGCTCATGTTCTCTGCTGTAACTGGCATCACCGTTGGAAAACAGTACAAAGTGTCGAGGAAGACAACCCAGATGACTGAAACGCCATTAACGAGGGCACCATATCTACCCAAACTGAAGTATCGCAGAGGTAAGACACGCTCACGCCCTCTGTAGAGAAGTATTGCTTGAGGGATAATGCATGAGGTCTGAAGAAAGATGATAGCTGCGCTGACCATAGCGGAAAATGCGGTGGAAGAACCCAGGAAGATGAGACCATACATCTATAGAGAGACACTATTAGTACGAAAGCCACAGCCAAACCCAGAGTTTATACTAACTGTGATGAATGTCGCAGAAAGTAGCAAAGCATTGACAGGGACCTCAAATCTGGGGTGCACACGTTCCCAAAAATACGAATATGGCAAGGCTCCGTCGCGGGACACTGCCCATAGTGTCCGTGACGAAGTTGTTGCTATAAAATGTTAGCTGGTGAGCATGGTAATGGAGAGGGTCCTACCATTGGCAACAAGATTGGCAAAGAAGCAAAATGCAAACAAGGTCATTAATACCGTCGCTGCCGACCGAGATCTCGTTCCTTGGGAGTAAATTTCGAATAAAGGCAGTCCAGTCGTTGTGTTGAGTACAGCTGAAAGATCAGATATCGCATACATGAGAGAGGCAGCAAACGGAAAGGCGGTAAAAAGTCCCATCAACAAAGGATATATCATAACGTTGGGCACGTTCTTAGCAGGGTTGGGAATCTCCTCGCAGAGATGGGCACCGCAGTCGCTACCCAGAAATGCGTAAACGGCATTTCCGACAGCCAACATAAAAGCAAATCCGTCACTGGACCAGCCAGTTCTATTGGTTCCATCGGTGAAAATAAACTGTGGAGAAGCAGGGTTCTGCGTCACGACAAATAGCGTGATAGTTGTAGCGCTGAGAGTCAAGACTGATAAGACGAAGACAACCTTGTTGAAAAGTGGAATCCATCGTGACATGAATACGTTGACAGCTGTGGCGATCCAAATGAGAGCGACATATATCAGATATTGATGCCATCGCTTCTGCTCCAATTCTGGATGCCAGGCACTCACTATATCGAGGATCATAGATGATACAAAGTTTGAAACTGAGCTTGAGGCCAGCCACCATCCAATGACGCTCATCCAGCCGTTCCTGTCTCAGAGTCAGATTCAGACCATTCTCACTTGTGAATTTGGGAAAACTAACAAGTAAGATGCGAAAGGCTTATAGTCATCTCTTGCTACCATGAATGACCAGTAATATTGTGCACCAGCCACAGGATATGCAGATGCAAGCTCCGCCATGCCCAAAGATACGATGGTAGTCATAAGTCCCGCTATCGCAAGAGACCATAGAGTACCAGCTGAGGAAGCTTCAGTTAAGCTAATACCGATCGAAGATCCAGTTCCGAGCCAGGTGCAAGTTAGAGTAAAGGATAGTGCACCCAAAGACCATAGCGAGAAACGACGTGGCATAGCCTGCTGATATCCTGCTGCTTCTAATTCGAGGGCATCGCCGTTGCCTGACGTGCGGGAAGGAGATAGTGCCATATTGGCCATGATCGATTACCGAATTCAAGTCGGAAAACGTCAAAGACTTAGTAATGTTTGCTTGCAGAAGTGAACGCGCCGGCCACCCGCAAAACTCTCCATGAAGCGGAAAAGAAGCTTTTTGAGAACCCCTCACGAAAGAGGCTTTTGATCACGAGAGCGTATTTGGCTGAAGTGACACAAAAGTTCCAAGTGACTGGATCACGTCCAATGAGCTACACGATGGTGACAGAGATAAGAGATTGTGCGACGTTCACGGTGAAGGTAATTTGGCTTTTGTTTGCATATGCTATTAGCCACTGTCACGCGTTACAAAGTTTGATGCTTTGGTGTAGCTCCATATTCCATTAACATTTCAAACGTGATGTATCGCGAGAACTCTAAGGCGCAGTGACAATCTTTGTCAAAGAGAACCTTTCCATTAAAACGGAATCGGTTCGCAGTCATCTTTAGATCCTCTAGAGTCGTAAACCATAACGGACAGGAACAGTTCCAATATACTTTGGGGGTATCGAGGAAGGCAAAATCGACGACTGGATACGACTGGATCATTAATGGCTTCGTAGAGAAACAGTAGCAGTATGGGGAACATATGCTTGTTTCGAGGGTGAAGGCTAGATTGGGACATAGATTGTAAGCGTCTCGAGGTCCACAGCTCAAAGATTCGTTGCAATGCAGTAGAAGAATAGCAACAGGTTATGACATTGGAGTTGCACCATTGGTTAACACTAGGAAGGTGGAGAGAAAATCGATCTGTTGCGTTTGGATACCTACTTGCTTAGTCCAATTATTTTGTCTATCTTACACTACAGCCTGATTATACTGTACCGAGATCTTTAGTTCGTGAGTTGCTCTGTTTCTGAAGCCATGATAACAACAGGTGTTGGCTACTGTTATAACTTGCCTGGCAATGCGAGGATTTCGGTTTGTCCTTGTGGACAATACCTAGTGGTTGATGGTCGACTATAGGAGATCTGGTTTGACAAAGGACTCAAGGAATGAACAAGGGCGAGAACAAGTAATGCTACATATATAATATCTTATCAGTTCACCCTTTCAACCTCCCAACCGTTGAAGCCTTCGCTAAGCAAGATTCCCCACGATGTGACAATCCTGGTCAAGATCAGCGCCAGACGTTGCATCAAACTACCGACTGTAACCTACGTGGCCCTCTTCTCCACTGATATTCTCCCACAGTGGGGAGTCATGCAATGCGAGATAAATGATTGACCGCCCTCTGAGGTTTTTTTTTCTTTTCTTCGCACAAGCCATTTTGTCCTTTTCCCTTCGAACCAACAGGCCAAGCATTCGCCTCCCATTGTTCGTTTCAAATATAGTATCGTCTGCTATACCTATCACCTTACTCTATATCCAACATGCTGTCCCCAAAGACTCCAAAGACACCTCATTCGCCCGAGGCAGCTCGGGATCCAGCAGTGCGGCCTGAAGATGGCCCAATCGAACCTGTCAGCCACTACTTCAGCCCTATGTTCCAAGTCTGTCCATCTCATTATGTCCTAATGCTTCTCACAGGACACCGATTCTGACTCTTCGTATTCTAAGTCGTAAGAGGATATGAATCTCTAATGTAACGCCAAATTCGTTAACATGGCCAAGGACTGGGGTCACAGATACCGAATCGCTAAAATCCTCGATTATGGAATACAAGTGGGTTCACGGGAGGCGTTTCCATGCTTACGGTGATGGTACCTACTGGTAGGCGACAACTTCTCAATGGTCCACTTACGGAGGCTCATAAATATTCTACTAGGGGCGCGAACGATGATCGACAACAGGAAGCTGAAGATTTGATGCAAGTCTCGTTGTTCGATCGTTACCAAAATGACTTGCAACTGACGAATCTCTAGTCATGAATTATTCCGGATCGTTCTCGGCGGTAAGCTTTATGAAGCGCCTATTGGCAAGAATCCACAGGTCAGTCTCGTCACGAACCAAATGATCCTAATAAACTAACAGACAACCAACAGAACATTTTAGATGTTGGCTGTGGTACAGGAATCTGGGCCATGTAAGTCTTTTGGCGCAGTCTATAGAGCCATGACTTAATGCTAACGTGGACAGTGAAATGGCAGACCTGCACCCTTCTGCTGAAGTCGTCGGTGTCGATCTATCGCCTATTCAACCCGACTTTGTTCCCCTCAACTGCAGATTCGAAGTCGACGATATCAACAAAGAGTGGACCTTCTCGGAGAACAAATTCGACTTTATCCACATTCGCTACATGACAGGCACGGTTCCTAACTGGCCGGAACTACTCACGAAAGCCCAAAGGTGATACCAGAAGCTCTACAACGTGAAACGGATGAGCAGTCTCTAATCTTCATGTAGGCATTTGAAGCCCGGTGGCTGGATCGAGCATGTCGAGCTCTGGGGAAACGCAATGGCCGACGATGGAACCATGGCCGAAGACTCCCCACTCAAGACATGGGTGAAAGTTTTTGAGCAAGTCGGAGAAAAGATTGGCAATCCGTTCTTTTGGGACCCGACTGAGGCGTTCCAGCAGGCTGGTCTACAGAACATAAGCGAGCGAAAAGTTAAAGTGCCTATTGGTACTTGGCCGAAGAACAAGGATCTCAAGCAGTGGGGCGCCTGGAACCGACAGTTCTTACTGCAGGGCTTGGAAGGGTTTTCTATTCGGAGCTTGACCGAACTTCTGGGGGTATGTTCCTCTCGTTTCTTCGTCGTGGTATCTGTGCTAACGTGAATGCTTCTTAGTGGGAATATGAAAAGGCACAAGTCTTCCTCGTGGATATGCGGAAGGAGCTCTTGAACCCTAACCTCCATTCCTATGTCTTAGTGTACGTATCTTCTATCTGCGAACTCAAACTCTTGTGGATTCCTGCTAACGTTACTCAGAACTGCTGTTTGGGGTCAAAAGCCGGAAGAATAGGATAGGTGGCAAATTCTAAAACCGGAAATATTGTGCACTTCTCAATCAATAATACGACTTTCAACCATAATCCTGGGGACCTGTTCCATCGCGGGGCTTACGGTACCAATACCAGGATCCTTTTCGTTCTTTTGAGAAAAAGGATGACTTTCACAGCCGCCAACAACCTGGATGTCATATCTCGTTAGAAGAATTGCAAGCAAAGTCAAGTCCGTCTGCTTCACTACTAAATGGCTTAAAAGTTCTCGCCGTAGCCAATTTTGAGTCATCAACGAATCTGTTGATATCAAACGTCTCTACATCTTGTCCCATATCTTCTCATCGATGTGAGATTGGCGATAGGCATCATGAAATCGTTACCAGCCTTAAAAGTGTAGCCTGCGATAGTAGTATCCGATACCACCTGACGGAAACCAGTTGCGCTTCCGTCAAGACGCAGAGGTTCGTAAAACGTTGCGTTAAGCTTTCGACACCTCTTTAGATACTCCATATCAGGCCGGTTTACAATACCATTTTTAAAAGCAGGGGCAACTTCGGTCCTGAGACCTTCTACGAGATGGGGCGTATACAGGGTTTGGGCGAGCAGCCAGAACGCAAATGTTAATGGCATTCCATTGATCCTTGATGTAATGTCAGTGATAGTGCTATGCAGGTGCTTGCATAGCTTACGCCCAGAAAAGCTTGAAAATTATCGTTGCGATATCTCGAACCTAATTCCATTCTTGCGCATGACATCCTCTGCTTTGTGGACAGATGCGGCGGCATCTCGTCCTCCGTCCTGAGGTAACTCAAGATATCTGGTCAAATCGTTGATGACAGGATCCAACGCTTGCCGACCAGTATTGGGGAGGAACTTTGGCGGTTTGAATATCACGTCCCATGCATGACGTTCGAATCTTGGGAAGGTATGCAATAGCTCAGGGGATTGTTGCAAGAGACCTTTGCCGAAGAAGCTATTCGATGATACCGTTATAAGTATATCACCTATGAACTTGATCATACTATGCACATTTCCATTTCCAGTGGTCAGTGGACTACCAGGTCATTGTCCAGTTCTTGCATGAATTTGTCAAAGAATGAGTGCGAGGCGGGGCCTGGCAAAACATGTTCCCTTAACCAGTCTAAGATAGAATTAGTTATCGATAGGGAAGTCTCGTCAAGTTTCGTGTTCCACATGATATCCCTAGTGGCTTGTGGCACGCCTATACAGCCCACCAGCTGGTCAATGAACGGTTCATAGAGGAGCTCTTTAGTCTTTTTGTAGACTTCTCCCATATGGTGCTGATCAAGTACGATGTAGGTGCGACGGCCTCCCAGCAATAAGCTGAAAGGTTGCGCAGTGTCTTTGAAGTACATGCTGTGAAGGGGGTCAGTAGAATATTCACACGCGTAGATGGAGGCACTATTTACCGTCCAGCCTTTATGGCACGGTGGGTATTCCTAAAGAATCATATACTGTGGCCTATGACTTCAATAAGTCAGCTACAGAGATCAGTGGTTTCTTGCAAAACTCTTCTTTACCTGGTATCCAATAAGGTAGCATTGGAGGCTCTGATTTCGAGTCCCATAGTACGCCTGATCGCAGTAGGTATTGCCATGCGACGTATATAGCGATGCAGGCTCCGAGGATGGGGTAAACAAAGTAGTATTGCAGCGTGATACCTTGTGTTCCGACATCTGCTATCTTGTGTGCACAGTCGATAATGGATCTGATAGAAACAGAGTCCATTCTATAGCCTTTTGAATATTGTACTGTGTAGCCTTCGAACTGATTTGGTATTCACGAAACTTGAGAAACTATTGATCTTTAATGGGATTCTTGTCGACTCTTTCATAACGCACGTTTTGCCAAGTAAGGGGTTTCGAAAACCGAATACCTAAACAACAAGGGCCTATCTTGGATCTATTACCTTTCTGTACTACCTAATGGTGTGCCAAGTCTCACATCTCTTTTTATCCACTTGCGATCTGACCCTTCTTGCCCCCCTCAAATAGCACATGTCCCACCCCCACATGTCTTCTCATAAGATCGATACACAAGATTCCGATTAGCATCTCGGAAACACCGATGCTCTGTGGCACCAATTGACAACTAGATCAAATGACTCAAGTGGACCGGGCTCACCGTCGTACCAGTTGAGTAGATCGTACAAAACAGAATTGAATCAGATGACTGTGCTACTTTTCTCCAGTTCGTGATTTAACATAGGGGACAGAACAATCCCGCTCCTGAGGTTCCACGATCCAAACAAGCCAAATGTGTAAGACACTCCACAAATAGTAATGTCTATCCCTACACGTGCGGGGCGTGACTCTGTAAATGATGCTGCTTACGAAGTGGAGCCACGAGAAGCCCAAAGTACACTAGATAGACTGAAATCTGTTTGACACCTTGATTAAAATCCCTCTCGAGTCGCTCTCCCTATCAGGGTCAGGACGTTCATGGTTGGTGAGCCAGCGGTCAGATTAACACCTCGCCAAACAGCCACACTGCAGAAGGCCAAGCTGTATACGTTATACACCCGTCACAAAGAGACAGATGGGTGTGCTGGAATTAAGTCCTGCGAGCCAGAAAACAGACCAGCTACAAAGGCAACTGCTGGTAAAACGCTTGAACGATTGGCGAGGCCTGTTCGTGATGCTGCTAAAGGAGGTGCGTGCTGGGATTCGGTATGTGTCATTATAGCATGTCACTTGCCTACCATCTTGCGACCGAGTTCAGCGCATGATGCATCGTTTGAGGTCGTTGCTTGTGGCTATGTATATGGAAATCATGAGTTGGGAAGCCATGCAAATGCCAGGGTTTAGTTGGAGGGTGGTTTCTTTACGGTGATTCTCCAACTTCATATATACACGAAGCTGTTCTTAGGATTAATCAACACCAATACGGTCACTACAGTTGTCACAAATGCTCATTACTAGATCGACGAAGATGAGAAGTGGGAACATGAACATCAGATAGATGCCGCAGACAACTGCAGATTATGCTTTAATAACAGAATGAGAATTACGCTAACTTAAAAATATCTACAAAGCCTTCTATGGCTTCTTGCTTCCCTCGATATCATGCCCCGCAGTGTTGGTGTTAACGGGAGTGATGACCTCAACACCCTGAAGCTTATCATCCTTGCCAGGTCCGACAATCTCGAACACTGTCTCATAGTTAGCAATGATCTGGAGGAAGGAGTTCGACATAACTTACAGTCAACAGGAGTGGTGGTGAACTTTCGGGCGTTGACCTTCTTCTGGAAGAGGTAGTCAAGGTCGGCAAAGCTGCGGTTCATGGTCTCAGGAAGGAAGAAGAAGATCCAAACAGCCCAGATGAAGCACAGGCCAAAATAGAACATTCCTGTCTTGGCTCCCCAGTTCCACGCATCACTGCTGCTGTTGAGCATACGGGGGTTGAGCTGCTGAACGACAATTTGACCGCAGACGTAGACGGCACGACCAATCACAATGGTCTGGGCTCGAACACGGCTGGAAGAGGTTTCGGCGACGACGACGTAAGTGGTAGGGCCGAGAGAGACTTTGAAGATACACTGTACAACGACGAGGAGGGCAGCGGTGGTAATGGCCACGCTATCGCCGTTGGAAACGAAACCAAGGATACCGACAATCAACATACATACGCCGATACCAGAGGAACCATAGAAGTAGAATGTGCGACGACCAATCTTGCCCATAAGAGAGATGGCGATGGCAGTGGCAAAGATGTTGACTGACTGGATACCCATGTTGTAGTTGAAAGCGTTCTCGTTGCTCATTCCGACCGACTTGAGCAGGATGGCAGCAAAGCTAGTGATGGATTGACCGTTGAGAATCTGGATGATCCAAGCCATGCAGACAATACCAGTTCGACGAGCATTAGTACCGCGGAAACAGTCCATGAAGCTAGCGTCTTCAGCCTCGACCTTCTCCATCTCGTTGGTGTGCTTCATGAGAGCAAGAGTCTGAGCCATGGTCTCATCGTTGTAGTGGCCCTTGCGAGCAAGACGGCGAAGACTCTTCTCAGCATCCTCGAATCGGCCGCGGCGGACGAGGTACCAAGGACTCTCGGGAGCGAAGAAAGCGACAGTAATCAAAGGAGGAATCCACATCCACTGCAGACCATAGGGGACACGCCAGCCAGCGTCGCCCTTGAGGTCGAGAGAGCCGCGGAGGACACCGGTGGCGAGGAAACTTCCAGCTCCCCAGCACATGGAAACCCAGGCAGTCAAGTAGCCACGGAGGGCAGCGGGGCAAATCTCGGCGGCGTAGGCGGTGGTGAGTGTCTGGAAGATACCCCAGGGGATACCGCAGAGGAGGTTACCGACGAGGAGCATTTCGACGGAGACGGCGAAGAAGAGGACGAAGATGGTGCAGGCCATGAGGGCCATGGCAAACTGATGAGATATTAGATTCATGATATTGAATTAAATGGGAGTAGTGAACATACCATATAAACACGTCGAGAACCGAATCGCTGCTGAAGGAAACCGTTGATCAAAAGACCAATGATAGAACCACAGTTGTTTCCAGCACCGATAGCGCCCTGCCACTTTGTAGAAATGTGTTGCTTGCCATCAGCATCGGGCCAACCAAAGCGCTCCAGGTAAGCAGGATGAGCGAAGAAGTTGTTGATGAGACCGACATCCATTCCCTCCATAACCAGGGCCACACTCAGAAGCATACTAAATGTCACGGCGGGCCAGTACCGGCTAAATAGCTCCTTCTTGGGGATAAGAGCCTCTTCATCGCTGGCTGCGACGGCGGCTTCGATGAGCTCGACGTGTGAGTTGTTGCCCGAGTACTCTGTGTGATGCACGGGGAGTTTTCCGCCGTCTTCCACGTGGGCGGGATCCTGAGACGGCGCCATTGTGGGTGAGAGTCAGGGTAAGTAAGAGAGGGGAAGGCGGGAAGAGAAAGACTGGAGAGAATGCTCAATGCAGATCTGGGGAAAAGAAGAAGAGAAAAAGGAATGGGGAGGATATAAGGATAGTTATAAGCAAGTAGTCTCCGCACCCAGCGCAGTGGGCCTTTTGTTTCTCATGCCATATCATACCCGTACCCTCGTCCGTTTACAAGACCGGTTACTCAACAAGCAAGAAATACAGAGCATTTTTGCCAAGATCAGTTGCAAGACTAGCCAGGGAACCAGGATTATCGGTCGTATTTCCCCACGGGGTCCGCGAATCAGTTCCCCCAGACCTACAAGCCACGCCTGACTTTCCCCGCATAAACGCAACGAATGAAAGAGAGACTGCTTCGCTAGTATTCACCCGAAGGAATAGGCCAAACCAGTTTGAGTGTGGGAAACTTGGTTTCGGGGAAAGTAAACCCGAGTGAGTGATGGAGACAACAAAACGCTGGGGAAATTGAACTTGTGTGAGCTAAATTTACGGGGCTTCATTAAGGTTGTAGCGCCCTCTCCACCCCCAGAAACGGACGATGTGATGTGATGGGGGTTCCACAAGAACTCGGCATCAATTCTGGGGTACGAACCCAGCACAGCGATTGATGTGATGGCAGCATAGAATATGGAGGCTTTCTTGGACATGATTATTTCATTGCGAGGCAATTGAGAGTCCCTAAATAGTTTCTTGGAACGACTTGCTTTCTTATTGTCAAATCAGCTCACTCAAGTCAAGCGAATTGCTACATATTCCTCTTGGGTGTAACTACAGTACCTCGGCTAACCATGAGTCAACGCGCCAAAAACCAGCCTCTCCAATTGGCCAGCATTTCGATGACTGACTCTCTTGGCCGACGGGTTAGACCAAGTCTAGACTCGCAGTTCTCTCCGAGACAGTCACATGAACTAGCAATCCTAGACGAGCTTTCATCGCAATGATGCCAGTGATCGGTGATGGCTGACACAAGACTATTGACTTGGCATGGCCTGAAGTAAAGGAGAAGAATCGCGATTTGTACGACTGAATGACTTGAGCCGAGAAGACGAAAGATTGAGAGAAACTGGAGAGGAGGATTTAGCGTACGATGCCTTCGATATTAACCCCCATTAGCCCCCCAGAAAGGGATTTCCCCACAATGGGTTAACCCCAAAGTTGCCCGCCCGTCCGCTATTCTTCAGCGTCAAGCTTATTTCAACAGACAAAGACGACACAGAGTGGTCTAAGCACAAAAGGTGTGGTGACTAGTTTAGCTTGGTTTATGACCCTACAGCATAGATTCAGTGATGAACAGCACTGCCTTCTTCTCCTCACAATATGTATCTATGTCCGTCATAGTTAGTGGCGGAATGCTTCGCCGATGACTACGGCATTGCTGACCGGCAATTGCCGGTCTAGCACAACGGCACAGATCGGACATGGCACAGCGTTGAAAAGAGGCTAGATAAATACTCGCAAATTGTTTCCTTGAACAGGAACATCTTGTGTGGTTCTGTGAAGTTCATTTGACGCTGTTGCGTCCCTAGAACTGTTCAGATCTCTTGCGTTTGCTCCTTCGGTATCTCGGTCAAGTTCCACGCGTTACTCTCACAACTCCAACTGGCCCCAAGCCATGACATGTTTGGGGTTTCAGGCCCCCAATCTTTCTAAGCATCTATCTACCATCCGCTACTGTCGAATTGTATCAGCCAAGCAATCGTACCCAGATTTTCCACGCTATGCAGTGTCCATCGTGCACATCTTTCCCAGTCTCGATACGCGTAAAGTTTGTTTTGAGCATGGATTTGCATTCGCTTCGGTTATGTCCCCCCTTTTTGGGATTACGCTGGCATTGGCTATAGTGACTGTGCACCCCGCATTCCGGGGAAAAGGCCGTGTTGCAATAATCCTTGTAGACCCGTGCTGCAATCTCAAGCTCTCGGGTCTCGCCATTGGAAGACCCGGGAGGCTGGATCGTGAGGAGCGATTATATGGAAACTCGTAGGCTTGTTATTAGTGTATTTAAATTTCTCAGCTTAGAATCTTACCAGTGACTATTGCCTGTCAGTTATGCGGTAATAAGCGAGTAGGGACAATATTACTTCTTAGGTTTATAAGCACTAAAGCCTCTTACCAGAGCTTCAGTAAGCATTAGAAGATACAAGTATACCCGCATATCGCTTTATTTAAGAGTTCTTTAGCTATCCGGCTTTCCGCTTGACATTATAGACGCATTATTATATAGGGCTTAGCCATCTGAATATACTGTCAGTTAGGACGAGATATACGACGCTAGGGTTTAAGACCAAAGCAGTAATATCTACTGCATATACTCCAGGGTATATCTTGGCTTCGAATGTCTGAATAGTACTCGTAGGCATAAGCCGTGGTAAGTTCGTTGCACGAGACAAGACGAGCAGACTCGGACTGACAAGGACTGACTGTCGATGGAAATAAATAGCTTCTGGCTACTCCTACCTTCTTGCAAATTGTATCCTGAGGTTTCTTGGTTTTCTATCTAATGAGTGAGCTTCGTTTTGATGTGTTGGTAACTGTAAGACTTGGCAACAGATCTTTCCATCACATGAGATTTCCCCAGATCCACGCGACATTTGCCACTATAGAATACTGCCTACTTGAGAAGTGAGATTCGGTTAAATTGCAACATACTCAACTTTGCGCGCGTATTGTGGAGGGATTTCCAGGCGCTCCAATGGAAACATTGCGGCGCAGTGGTACGACAACCAACATATTTACATTGTGGAGATGCGACATACGCAGACAGAAATTGAAAGATATCAAAAGATTCACGTCTAGATATTTTGACGCCTGTAATAGTCATTGGATCATTCTTCAGCGCAAGCATGATTGTTTATCATGAAGGTCATATTTCCGGGGCCCATACTTGGCAGACATCACTGAGATGCGCAAATCTATGCTTAATCATCGAGTATAGATAGTAATAGATCATTTACAGCCTCAGAGAACGATAATGACAACCCCCAGTTGACCTTTACCAAACAAAGTTTATGTCGTGCCATGTTTAGCAACTGTGGTGATTTCGTGAAATGTAGGGTAGCTGGAAGTTAGTCACGTGACTCTAATGCTCCCGCATCGTGGTTGCGACGGGCTTCTCTACCACCAAATGACATGTGTCGCGACTTGCTTCCCTGGCGGACACTATTAGTTGCGGTCTCACATTTGTCTAAATATCTGTGTCAAGATGTTAATCGTCTCAGAAGAGCAAGCGATACTTGCAAGACAACTCGAGACCCTCTCCTTTCTCTATCGAACAACCAACTGAAGACGCGCCGACTAAGATTACACCCATCGCGCACGTTCCGTTTCCGAGCCGCCGACACTTAATGCTATCCAGCGACACGGGTCCATTCGACTCTTGTGCTACTATCGCAGTTATCGATTCGACAAGTCGTTGGGCAATGAGCAACGCTGCCTTGGCTCATTCACGAATCCTGACACCCAAGCGGCATGTGCTCCTGCATTGGCCGTCTATCTCGACCAGACCGAACCCCGAAGCTCTCTCCATATCATCGCGTCGCTATTCTTGACAGGTGCCTGATGCTTCTTCGATCGCGGGAGCTGGTCGGGGTATATGCTAGAGCAGTCGTGTCCACGCACACTTGTTCTCTATTAGCGCAACGCGACGTGAAGCCAACAAACCTCGTAACGTAACAACGTCCAGCACCCGACATTATAAGCGTCACCTTACATGCCACGATGCCGCCCGAGTACGAACGAGTCACAATGGACCGGCGGCGAATACCACGTTACACGATGGTACGCGCAGAACGGATGCACACCTGAGATGGAGGGCAATTGCTGCTGGCATACCCTCTTTGGCAACCGTGTCGACACCTTGACATGGTGCACGCGTCTATCAGAAAAAGTTCATCTGTGACTCATTGCGATGCTGATCCAGACCCTGTGACACCGCATTTGATGTTGTCAAACTGGACCATTGTCAATGATGTGACTGCTATGATCGTATTTGTATGCGCTGTGTCGTGCCGTCCCTTCACGCCAATTGTCTCGAACTTTCGTGATCCTGTCGCTGAATGTGAGCCCGTCCTTTTGCCATGCGAAATGCCGCGATACCATCTCTCAGAGCTCCCTAGGTTCATCTGTGTGGATACTCGAACGTAAACAACGTAAGCGACAACACCATTATACCATAACCATCTCCTCATTCTGAAGCAGCGTGTTTACCGCGAAGTCGTCTCCATGATAAAGCTGCATGTACATTTGAATAGCCGGGCATTCAACTCTAGCTCTCAGCTCAATCCACCAAATACTCCGCCCTGCCTTGCGATACCACAGGTATAGCAGCAGAAGAGCAACAGGGTCTCGTTCAAGTAGCAATGCCTTGAATACTCCACCAAGCCTGTGCGTGAAAAGCTGCGTGTGGCCCGTCGTGACCTCGCTATCCGGGAGGTTGAGTACCCGCGAAACAGCATGTGCGGCATAGAAGTAAGGATTGTCGTCTGCTGTAGATTGAACGTGTAGGAGACAAACCTCTACCAGTGGTTTTGGTATTCCTTGTATCCCGACTTCGGGCAACGGTGATTGCATCTGAGAAAACGTTACTGCCATGACATGGAACAAACTGTCCACACGTAGCGGCTCTACCATCTGCCAAAGTGACATCTTTCCGTTGATCATGTACACCCATTCCAAGTCATCATCGCCGGATGACTTCAGAGGCCATGAGTCTTCGGGTCTGTATGCGTCGGGAGATGAGAATGTCAAGACTGCAAGGGCAGCAGCGGTGCCCCAGATGGAATCTTTATCACTGCTCTTGACGGGTTGTCTCAATTTCTCGTTGAAGAGGGCTGTGCTTTGAGACCAATGGAAGCACTCTTCTAAACTGCGGCGAGAGCCTGACTTGGTGTTTAGGTAGCGATCGTATGTGAGCGCTACGGCCAGAGAGGCATGCATTAAACAAGGGTACTGCGGAAGGGAGTATCAGCTCCGGACAAGGATGGTGTGAAAAGGCGACCCTCTGATGGTATGGGGTGACTTACAGTGAAGGCCAGCTTGAAGAGACTCTGATTTACTTTCATCATATTAGGATCATCAGGTGTAAGAAGACTACGCCCATAGTATCGCGTCACAAAATCCTGGCACTTGGCACTCAGTTGGTATCTTGAGAACTCGTCAGATGTCCAAATGGCGTTTGTCATAGAAGGCCGAAGTGCTGGTTTGCATCGAACCAGAGCCCTGCCTGTGTCGGAAGTTACGGGCTGTAAGTCTGGAACATTAAATCCGAAGTTGCACAGTACCCCAAATGAAGCACACTTCTGACAACGGGGTTTGCTCTCGTCGCACTATAAACAGAGTCAGGCTTTGAACTATAGATAGTTTGAGAGAGGGCTTTTGCTGACCTTGACTTTCCTCAGCTTGCAGTTCCGGCAGCCATGTCTTGACCTGCGTACGGGTCTCCCCTGTCGAGCTTGATTCGTCGAGTCGGAATGCATACCTGGATGATTGGAGGGTTGTGCTGCGGAATAACAGTGAAGTCTTGCTTACTGAGAGAATTCGGATAGAGAGGCAGGCGGTCCGGGAAAAAACCGACACACCAGAGGAGGCTTACAGAAATATCTGGTCAAAATAGTCTCTAAAGCTAACCTAAGATTTTTATCGTTGTCCTAATCCTTATAGCGAGAGAACTTTGGTGTGCCTATTTTATTATGACCCACCTGAGAGGATATGTGCTCCTGAAACTAAATAATCCTTCAGGTCCACATTGCTCGATACGCTAACCTCGTCTCGCTAAATGATCTGGGACGCTAACCATTCTACGGAAACAGTGAGCGCTGATTGGTTGATGTGAATTTGGGATCATCGCCGTGTAATGGACGTAATGTTGAATAACTCTGTTGTGAGTAATGAGGTCAGGTATAAAGAGGACGAGTTCTGCAAGAACTTTTCTCATCACCAGACTCGATCGAACATCTTTCTACATATACTTCCATCATCATCATCATCACAATGTCTACACATCTCGCCGCCGTCCTAAAAGGCAAAGGCCAACCCTTCGAGATCGAATCTCGACCCACCCCAAAGCCAGGACCAGATGAGATCCTCGTCGCTGTCAAATCTGTTGCTTTTAACCCAGCAGACACCATTATGCATAGTCAAGGACTGTTCATCACTGAATATCCTACCGTGATCGGGTTCGATATGGCAGGTATTGTTCTTGGAGTTGGCGAGAACGTCCCCACTGGCGATGACAAGTCCCCCAGCTTTCACGTCGGCAGTCGTGTCGTTGCCTACTCTGCCTCGGCCTGGAGATCCTGTGCCCCAGACTACGGAATCTTTCAGGAGAAGTGTCTTATACCCTGGCAACATGCCGTGTCTCTTTCAGACAGCAGTATGTCGTGGAATCATGCTGCAACGTTGCCTGTGTCTGTTCAAGTACCTCTTAGTGCCTGGGACATGATGGGGATCCCCAGAATGGAAGAGAACGAGACCACACCAGGGCAGCCAGTCGAGAAGAACGAAGTGCTTCTTATTTGGGGCGCATCTTCGAGTGTCGGCACCATGGGTGTGCAATCAGCACGTATAATGTGTCAAGATCCCAGCTCCCCTTTCGCAGCAGTTTATGCCACGGCTGGATCGGCAAACCATGAGTATATACGCTCCCTAGGTGCTGACCGTGTCTTTGACTACAAAGATCCCAAAGTTGTCGATGAGATGGTTGGTGCTGCTCAAAACGACGGTCTGGTCATCCGACATTGCTTCCTGGCTATGGGACAACTGTCCTCTTGCCAAGCTGTGCTCAAAGCGTTTGTCAACGCCATAAAGAAGGCAGCCAAGGTGGTCTCAGCACCACCTCTTCCAGCAGATGCAAAAGATGTTGAAGGGGTGGAGGTGATGTTTGTGATGCCTTCGATGGTAGAAGAGGAAAGATTGGAGCAGTTTCGATATTGGATGGGTACTTGGTTAGGGAAGAATCTTGCTAAAGGAACTATAAGACCAAGCCCGGAGCCGCAGGTCGTTGGACGGGGGTTGGAGTTTATCAACGAAGGGTTGGAGAAGATGGCCCAAGGCGTGAGCTGTGCGAAGTTGGTGGTTGAGATTGGCGAGTAGTTGGTTGTCCAAGTTGCATGGAGCGTTTATAGATCGGATACGATATCAAATACATACTAACATGATGAAGAATAACACAATTTGCGCACTGAAACAATTGCCTTGGTGTAATACATGGTGAACCGCATGCCATGGCAACAATCTTTTACTTGTGTGATCCGAATAACAGCATCTGTCTACATTGTTATCACATGCCGATTTTCGTGCACCCGTGACAATCAGAATGGGTTAAGCGATAATTCAAGTGGCATCAGTACTTCTTCTAACAAAGTTGGTAGCTATAACGCCCTTGAGATAATTTAGAAAAGAGAACCATGGGTGGGGCGATGCCATGCTTCTGTGAAAGATTCCACTAACGCTCCATATTGTACACTATTGGCCTGACAATTACACGGACGGGGTCGCATGTTCAAAGGTTAGCTTTGAGTTCTTTAATTAACTTCTTGCACCTATGGGGAATTGCTTGTGAAGTCACCCAAGTCATGCTTCAACGGGCTCCCCCGCACCAGGTACGCAAGATCTCAACGTCACGTCAGCCACTTCTGTTCTCATTCGGTAACAAAGTTCCCAGAATGTCTTGATGACGGATAGACTTGTATTGAACTTAACCTCTGGCACGCTCTGTTCATGCGGTTCGTGATGTTTGTTCCTTGTACACCACCAGCTTGATGGTGTATGAGCAAATTGACTACCACAAGTGGTAAGTTCCTTTTACACATCAAAATCGAAATGTTCCATCAGCGTTATATGCTGTCCGGCATTGTTCGAAAAGAAGGACAGAATGTACTAACTCCATATGGGATAGATCAACAGTTCCTAACGATTTTATGCTCGTGATGAGAGTCTTTTGGGTCTAGTTCGTCCCGGCACATTGGTCAATGCATCTGGAGAGAAAATGAAATCCGGGGAGCTCCAACGAACTGTTCATCTCAAAGACTGTCGGACCGACATCTCGGACCGACAAGATGAATCATTCAGCTACTCCATGCTGAACCAAACCATCTCAAGCACGATATCAATTCTGAGCTTTGCAGAGACCATCATGGTCTGACTAGAAATTGGCAATCCTGTCGGTCCGACACAGTCTTTTCATAGCCTTTGAAGCTATCACGACGTTCAGCTCTTGCCAGCTCTAAGTGTGCACTCGTCGGTCCGACGACATTGTCGATGGCGGTTTGACTAGACTCTTCTTGGCATTTGCCCCTGGCGTCCCCAGCTTTGAACCTTGAGAACGTGGAGAGATTTCTTCGTTTCTGGGGTTTAGCATAAGAATCCCCGGATTCCCCAGGTTCTGTCATTCTTGTCATTCTCCAAAGCACTCTTCGCCCAGATTCCCTTGTCGATCCCTTGACAGCCTTATCAAGCGTTGGTTGAGGTTATCCTTTTTTGTCTCATCCCTCCCTTTATCTTGTCTTGCCTGGACGGTATATACATACACAATGTCCGACTCAGCAAAGGACACCTTCGCTCAGGTTGAGCATATCGATCCTGATTACAAGATGGGTTTTGACGAGGTTGAGAAGCCCGCTGCGCGCGAGGCCAATGACCGCGAGCACACTCTCACTCTTCGCGAAAGTTTCCGCTTGTATCCCAAAGCCATTGCGTTTTCTCTTCTCTTCTCCACAGCCATTATTATGGAAGGTTACGACCTTAGTCTTCTTGGCAGTTTCTACGGTTATGATGCGTAAGTGATCATCCCCTTGACCTAATCTCCACAGTATCGTACTAACAGCTCGTATGTAGATTTAAGCAAAAGTTCGGTAACCAAGTCGACTCGGACGGCAACCTCATTATCTCAGCGGACTGGCAGACCTATATCCAAGTCGGCGGCATGTGCGGTCAAATTATCGGTCTCTACATCAACGGTTGGGTCTCTGATCATTTCGGTTACAAGAAGACAATGCTGGCTTCTCAGATACTCATGATCGGTCTCATTTTCTTCCCCTTCTTCGCTCCCAACTTGCATGTTCTCCTTGCTGGCAATATTCTCCTTGGTCTACCGTGGGGTATCTTCCAGACCCTCACTCTCGCCTATGCTTCCGACGTCGCCCCCGTTGTCCTCCGACCTTACCTTACCGCCTACGTTAACCTGTGCTGGGTCATCGGTCAGCTCATCGGTGCTGGCGTTCTTCGAGGTTTCAGCACTATGGGAGGTAACTGGTCTTACAGAATCCCTTTCGCTCTCCAGTGGGCTTGGCCTCCATTTATCATTCTCGGTACCCTGTTTGCTCCAGAGTCTCCCTGGTGGCTCGTCCGAAAGGAGCGCTACGAGGATGCTAAGCGATCCATCCTTTCGCTCGTCACCCAGTGTGAGGTTCACTTCGATGCTGATGCCCAGGTTGAGCTCCTCAAGGCTACCAACCAGATGGAGAAGGAGCACTCTGCCGGAACCAACTACTGGCACTGCTTCATGCGCAGCGATTTGAGACGAACTGAGGTCGCTTCTATCACCTATACTGCCCAGGCCCTTTGCGGTAGCTCACTCATGGGATACTCCGTCCAGTTCTATCTTGAAGCCGGTCTCTCACCTGAGAAGTCTCTTGACTTCAACGTCATCCAGTACTGTGTCGGTGCTGTCGGCGTTGTTCTCTCTTGGTTCTTGATGTCTCGCTTCGGTCGCCGTGATATCTATATCTGCGGTATGGCAGCCCTCTTCAGCATCCTTATCGCTGTCGGCGCACTTGGCTGTGTCAAGAAGACCGGGAGCATCAGTTGGGCTATCGGCAGCTTGCTCATCGTATACACCTTTGTTTACGACATGACCATCGGACCTATAGCCTACACCATTGTTGCCGAGATCCCATCTACCCGTCTCAAGGCCAAGACCATCGTTCTGGCTCGCAACTTCAGCAACATTGCCGGTCTTGTTACCAACACCCTCATGCCTCGCATGTTAGGTCGAAACTCGTGGAACTGGGGTGCAAAGACTGGTCTCTTCTGGGCTGGTTGGTGTCTTCTGATCTTTCTCTGGGCTTTCTTCCGCCTTCCTGAGCCCAAGGATCGAACCTATGGTGAGCTCGATCTTCTTTTCGAGCATAAAGTTCCTGCGCGCAAGTTTGCCAAGACACGGGTTGATCAGTTCCCTACTTCTGATTCGACCGAGAAGGTTCAAGAGCAGTAAAGTCATGACAATGAGTGGGGTTCTGGCTAAATATCTTTAAATAGTTCTTAATTTGAATGAGTTCATGAAGAATGCTTCTCCTCGTTATGTGAAATTTCCACTTCTTGTTAGTCATTTCACGTCAAGTCCACCAGGTCTGGTGCATGATATTGTTAGTTGGTATGAGAAGAAGCTTATTGTGAAATCGAATACAGGGGTAATATAAGCCATCTGCTGTTGCGTTAAAGTCGTGCCGTAGAACATCACCCACTTTCATAAGGCTTAATACATGTTGACAGGTTTTCTTAATTATGTCTATAAGGAACCGAATTTAGGCTTTTAAACTATAAAAATTCCCAAGATTAATTTTGCGGGGGCTATGCAGACTCATTGCGCAAATGCAAATAGTTTTAAACTTTTATAGCCTCAGGCACCACTTACAACAATATAGAATAAGTTTCCTGCCTCACAGCTTCGAAAACCTTTTTTCCAAATCACCTTCGGCTGTTTGGGTATAAAAGCGTTCCTGTCCCCTTGCAGCTAGACTGAACCTCAACTCGATCACTACAGTATTGTACAAAAACAACACAAGCTTTCAGCTAACTATTGAATGATTACATAAACACGCTTACCCCATACGGTACCCACATAAACCACTCGATCGTTGCGTCACTAGAGGCGCTAGTTACTTCAACCATAAACATACCACCACAAGGCTCGAGCACACACCACCTGTCAGCTCAAACCCTCCAAGATCAAGTCCACATCAAAGCCCGCGCAATAGTCTTAACTATACTCTTTCGCGTCGCTGAAATGGTCGCGATACATCCACCTCATCATAACGACGCCCCAACCGACTTGTTGGCCCGTTGCCCCGACATTCTGATCGTCTCTATCCTGGAATCACTCCCCAAGCATGATCTCTGCGCTGTGTCGCGTTTGAACAAGCGTTACCATGCTCTCGCTGATGCTGTTCTGTACAATACAGTGCAATGGCTGAAGCCAGAGCTCCATCTCATCTTCAGTCAATCGCTGAGTCGTCGACCACGTCGCGGCTCAGCGATTGAAGAAGTCAAGTTGGCATATCCAGCATCAGAGCTAACACGCCTCATCTCTGACACGCTAGAGCCCTTGAACAGCGTGTCTCAAACAATTTCCACCATGTCCAACCTGAAGACCCTCGACATTGCTGTTCCCGTCGGGCTTCTACACAGTATAGGTAATCTGTTCAATGGGCCCTTCGATCTCGCTTGCTTGCAGTCCTGTACCCTCTTCTACCAGGATGAGGACGATCAGTACTGGGATCTACAGGAGAATATCCACATATTTACACATCCTACCCTCGAGACACTTGTCATAAAGAGGGCAAAGCTGGACGACCGGGGCTTTGAATTGATCGAGCGTCCCCACAACACAGCTTTGAAGACGTTGCACCTGATAGAATGCGATATTAATGATGATACACTTTCGGACGTTTTGATGTTTCCCGAAGGCTTGAAAGAGTTTGTTCTCACACAAAGAGAAGAACCCGAGCCAGAGCTTGAGGAGAGTTCAAGCAGCATACGAGATTATATAATGGCGCTCAAAGAACAATCCCATTCTTTAGAGACCATCACTATCGATTTCCCAATGCTAGCCAGCGGGAGGCCACTTGCTCTTCGAGAGTATGCGAATCTCAAGACGCTGCGACTGAACTGGGACTATCAGCTTTTTGGAAAATCGACAAAAAAGCCACGGATGCACTCTGTAGGCTTACCGCCAGAATTAGAGACGCTAGAGTTCTTCAACCCTCTTGGTACCGACGAAGAAGTAACAGACTTGTTGGCAAGCGCAATTCAGAGTCTTCATGTCACTTGTAGGAAGATGAAGGAGCTGATTGTTCTTGTTGAAGAGACCGAGATACCGAAAGAGGTGTTGGAAGCAATCAAATCACAACCACAGTTACATCTGAGTGTGATTGGGGGAGAAGAAGATAGAGATGACGCTGAATAGGATTGGATAGATTAGATTCACTTTGGATACACGCGCTACTAGATAGAACATTTAATCAGGATACCTACTAACACTGAATTCACTGCCCAAGATGACAATGATGGGCTTGAAGTAAGCCGCAAAGTTGTACACCTATATCAATATAGGTTACTGCCTGATTCTGCGTCCACCGTCACGTGCCAATCCCGAAGTACAGACAAAAACGTAGCTTACCTTATTTTACCAGCTACCAATCTAGACGAAGAGGATGTGTTGGATAAACGAAGAACGCAGCAAGTGCCCATCCTGCGACACTACGGAGGAAATAGGTGAGAAGATGCAGCAATGTCCACAATCACTTCTGAAAAGAGGAAAATGTGATATGGGAGTGAAGAGACGGGAGAAACTGTAACAGGTGACAAGTGCGCCAAATGTCAAGCCATACAATATTTGGAGGACAAGGATAAAGTTAAGAAGGCTACATCGTGAGAACCCTAAGAATAATAGCGACGTGGTACCAGTTTGACAAGCCAGAAAAATGCGAAGAAAAATTGTCGCCTCCGGTGCAGAATGATAAGTTGAGGAGCCCCAGATTATACCTACATAGGTAAATAAAAAGTATTAATATGCACAATTAGTCAGCGGGTTTAGCTCAGTTGGGAGAGCGTCAGACTGAAGTCAAACTTCGGTATTCGATATCTGAAGGTCGTGTGTTCGATCCACACAAACCGCAACCTTTCCTTTTGCATCGTTCAGCTTCGGCATCAGTGGAGCTGTTTCATTTTTATCTTGGGGGTGGGTAGTTTCAGGAAGGATACTTTCCGTCAATAAGAAGCCTATACTGGAACGGTTCGAGCCACTGTAATACCTACTAGATACCTTTTGATTCTCTTCTCCAAAGTAAGCTTTCGAGCCTCTTCTGACACATGCCAGCGTGCCGAGGGGTTAGGAACGTTGAATAAATTAACATCCGGGAGGTTTGATTCTTCTCATGTCCCTTGCATCTCTCAAACCAAACCATAAATCCATTAAACTATCGAATAAATAAGATCGCACCATTCACAGCAATCGTGGTTCGAAAGTGGATAAATGCGGAGCCGTTTGTAGTTAGGTCCCGGCTCATTCGCGGTATTGAAGATGGCTTACTGGATGGATTAGAAGGATTAGCACTAACGCTAGCACATTACTGTACAGTACTCAAGGGTCTATCCATGTCTTACGTCCCCTTAAATAGAATTCCTTAATAAATTGACAGCGGCGACTTCGCAGTTGTCAAGACAATCTATGTTCTTCATGAACATTTCAGGATCTCTCCATCATGCCTTCATCTAATCTAAATACTACACCTGCTCAGGCGGATCGTGACAACGCCTCGTTCCTCTCACCGATCGCATACGACGACGATGCTTCATCGCTTCACTCCCGCAGCGATCAGGATACCGATACCGACGATGACGAGCTTATTTCACGTGCGAGAAATAGCAGAGAATTGCGCGCCCATGATCGCATCGTCTTGATGGAAGAGGAAGATATCGACCGGCTCGTAACTGATTCGCGACAGAAGAAAGACCGAGAGCGACGTGGCTCAGGTCTAACTGTACCCAATATAGGGAAAATGTTTGGGCGTCGCGGGAGCAGTTCAGGAAATCGTTCAGTCAACAGCTCGATAGAGAACCTCGTGACTGAAAAACGAGGTACCCGACGTCAGCGAAGACAGAAGAAGCGCGAGAAGCTCGTGGAGCATGCGGAGCATGGAGAAGACGGAGAATTGATGTACGAGATGGAAGAGGGAGGCATGAAGGAGGGAAGCTCAACAGGCGAGAGCAGCGAGAGGGACGATAGCGACGAACTTGATCGACATCACCTCAATCTGATTGCCGAGGCGAAGACCCAACGACGTCGCAGTTGGCGCCGGTGGGTCTTCGTTCACACACTCATCGCTATCGGATTTGCCATCTTGCTTCTTTTGGCCTGGAAGCTTTCCAAGAATCGCAAGAGCAGATATGTCAAAGTAGACCAGAAACTAGTCAGCAACGGAACCGCTCTCTTTGCGCCGACATCTCTTATTATCAGTCTGGACGGTTTTCGTGCCGACTTTCTTCAGAGGGGACTGACACCTATGCTGAACTCGTTCGTTGCTGAGGGTGTATCGCCAAAATGGATGCATCCATCTTTCCCATCAGTCACTTTTCCAAACCATTACACGCTGGCGACTGGCTTGTATCCCGAGAGCCACGGTATCGTCAGCAACACATTCTGGGATCCCGAACTCCAATCACAATTTTACTATACCCATCCGGAACAGAGCCTGGACCCGAAATGGTGGGGAGGAGAGCCTTTCTGGGTGACAGCAGAGAAACAAGGAATTCGAAGTGCTATCCACATGTGGCCCGGCAGTGAAGCACATGTTCTTCATACCGAGCCAAGCTTGATGGACAAATTCAATGGCAAGGAGACCCTCGACAACAAGGTCTCAAGAATTATGGAATTTCTCGATATGCCCGGTTTCGAAGACAAGACTTTGGACGCCAGCGATGTACGACCTCAACTGATTGCCGCCTATGTCCCTCACGTTGACCGTGATGGCCACAAGTTTGGGCCTAACACCACTGAGATTCGCCAGACAATTCAGGACGTGGACGCTATGCTGGGCAAGGTCTTCCATGGCCTCGAAGACCGTAACTTGACAAACATTGTCAATGTGATTGTGGTTTCGGATCACGGCATGGCGTCAACTGACATCACACGCCTCATTCAACTCGAGGACCTCATTGACACAGACAAGATCGAGCATATTGATGGCTGGCCGCTGTATGGCCTTCGCCCCAAGGATCCTGACGACTTGGAAGGACTCTACGATGAGCTTAAGGAGAAGTCCACATCGAACCCGAACTTCCGGGTCTATCTCCGCGATGTTGATATGCCCGAGCGATACCACTTCTCTAAGCATCATCGCATTGCTCCTCTGTGGGTTGTTCCCGAAACAGGATGGGCCATCGTCACCAAAGATGAGTTTGATGTCGAAGAGGGAAAGAAGAAGAACCTTGTGTATCACCCTCGAGGACTTCATGGGTATGATCATGAGCACCCTTTGATGCGAGCTATCTTCATTGCTCGTGGGCCAGCGTTCCCTCACCCCGCAAACAGCCAAATTGATGTTTTCCGTAAGTCTTTCTTTGCTGACGAAAAGCGTATTTTGTCGCTAATCATGTAAATCAGAGAATATCGAAGTGTACAACATGCTGTGTGACTCTGTTGGCCTGACACCCGCTCCCAACAACGGAACACTGCGGCTTCCACTGAAGCCTATCGGTGTCCACAAGCCTGAAGATACGCCGGAGGAACCAGCAGACCCCCCTTCAGTCCCCAAGGAGTCGGCTCGTCCGACTATGCCAGAAAAGCCAACTCAGCCCGAGCGTCCGACTGTCCACCAGAAGCCTACTCAGCCTGACCGGCCTACAGTGCCAGTCGCTCCTTCACAGTCTGCCAAAACCACGGTTTCACTTAAGAAGCCAGCAAAGCCATCCAAGTCAGCAGCTCCGTCCAAGGGAAGTGATGACAAGGATGAGGACAGCGATAGTGATAGTGATAGTGATAGTGACAACGATGATGACAAAGACGAAGGCATCTGGCACTGGTTCACTCACAAGGTGGAGAAAGTCTGGCACAAGATTACTGGCGATGATTAGATATTGTTAGAGGGTGGCATGTTTGGCTTTATTTGTGGGATTTCAGGGCGTTTGAAATGGATATCGAGTCTAAGGCTGACTCACGGGCGTTTGATATCATGTAACTTAGGGCTTGGATAACTTTGTGACTTATTAGGCAGCGTTGGCATAAATATGATATCGGTTCGTCCTAACGTCGATAATCTGCATGTGCATTTTTGGTTGAAAGTGAGGCGGTCCGCTGTGCTTGCCGTTGCATACCGCTGGCTATAATAGATCCAACAGCAGCAATTTACAATGTTAACTAGTACTAACCTAGTACTTGAGACAAAGGTCATTGATCTTAAGAGTTTACATTCAGTTTGTATTATCATCATCAGAGATTCATGTTATTACTATCAGGGTAGCATACAGCCCGACTTGTATCAAGGTTCATCTAGCGATATAGGTAGTCCAGTCACTTACTGCCTTTCTTTCCGGCGCTGGCTCAGCTTTTGTCATATCCGCATTAGTATATTGCACTTTCAACCGACTGTACCTATGCATCACTGCCACGTAGTCCATTGTGGATTCAAGAAATTGTAAGTTATGGGACGATCCTTGAGTTTCCAGCCATATAGTTCACTTCTAGTTTGATTCGAGCTCTTATTAGAGACAAGGAGCAAATGTTGACTTTTCACTTGGCCAACTACTATGTAGAAGAGTTGAGTTAATACGCAATGGGCTTTGAAGGCATAAGGTTAGGTACTCTTTAGTTCATGGGTAGAGACGTTGATATGCTGCTAGTGAAGAAGGAATGTAAACCTAGTTATGCTTTGTTTGTTAAATGATAGATTAACTACCTCTTTTACATCTTTTACACTAGGCAAGCTTGCGAATAGTAAAGTACCTAATTTATCGATGATTTCATGAAAGAGCAGGTAATTGAATGTGGAAACCATGCTTGTCGGCATGTGGAGGTATTCAGTTAGGAAACTTGACCTCTATTGTAAGCTCTAGGGTACAAAAATAGATGCTTTGAAGACAGCATATAATAAGTATGCCACTGACTTAGTAATTTTCTTCTCTCATCTAGAAGTGGGCTTCCATTAAAAAAAATGAGAGGAGCCCACTATGGCCAGGCGGCAATTGAATTGCCCCTCCCCCACTACAAGCCGCTACTGCTGCCTGCATTAGTGCAATTCTTCACTGTGACTGAACACGCGTGACGCGGCGGAGCTCCTTCCACTGTCGGATACACTGACTGCACGTTAGGATCCAGAATACAGCCTACTACCTTAGTACCTACCTCTTACCTACCTACCTACACTCTCCATTTTAAACATCAAGGAAACCTTACATCTATCAACTACCTGCATATCAGCTCAGGCTTCTGCAAATCCCCCCACACTGCGCTTCACTTCGCTTCGCTTCGCTTCACAGTATTGCATGGTCATCGCGATACTCAAGCGTTCTTTGCGCGCACTACCCAAAGTAGTAAATATCCCTTGTGAATGCGCATATCTGCAGACTGCAATATTGAGCGTTGCCAGCCACTCAAGTCTTCTTGTGTATCCAAATTTGATGGCCGGTCCCTTGCCCCCTGTGGCCCGCTGCTGTCGCTGACCGAGAGGCTCTCGGATGATACTGCACTTGTGCGCTGTCTCGTTCGCCTTCCCGCAGGCTACAGCACAAGATGGCCGACCAGGGCGCCGCCTTCATGAGCATGGAGGAGATCCAAGAGGAGTTGACTGTACAAAAGGTTGTGCTTGATTCTCTTGCTGACGCCGACTATGATGGAGCGGAGGAGATGCGACAAGATGCTCACGAGGAAATTTCTCGCCTAAAGAAGCTTCTTCGAGACTTGAGACAGAAGAAACAGTCTAACACGTGTATGCATCCTTCACTAGCACATGTTAAAACATCATCTCTTCTTGTGGATCAACTAACCTTCCTGTAGCAGTTGAAGCTCCTCGGGATAACTCTACATCAGAAAGTTCTCTCAACGTGCCTTCTAGTCCAGGTATGTATTTGGACCATAAATTGCGTTTGAACTCTCTCGAAAGAGTTGTGTTCAAAGAGCTGTCACCCTGTCACCAGCACTTTGAATCCCATGTTTCGGTCTCGCTATAATCCACTCCTTGTGTTTCTTTCAAACAAGGTTACTTGCCCCTTGACAAAGAACACCGTCGCGTTATAAGCAGAGTCGAACACACGCAACCTTCTACATCTCTCGCTCTTTCTCAACCGCTTCCACAGGCGTTGAACTAACTTTGCCTTTAGGTGGCCGACAACAAGATACACCAAACGCCATGGGTTCTCTCGAGAGTCATGGCAGCTTCTCTTTGCCGAACCGGAAAAGGGGAGCCGACTCAGCTCATCTGTCTGCTCATGATATTCAGGCAAAATCTCGCCGGATATCTCCTCTGACTGAAGACGACTTCGCTTCGGGTGTTTTGGCCAACAATAGCACAGATGATGGATCTATTGACTTCATTGACCTTACTGGGTAAATTTCTGCTCAGTATCTTGGTCTTTCCACAAGCGCTGACCAAATTGTCCTAGGGATGATGATGATATAGGGTCTGCTTTTATCGCAGAACAGGTCAAGGCCGAGCAAAGACAGAAACAAGAACAGGCAGACCGAGCGTTTGCAAGATTTCTTTCCAGCCAAGATTCTCCTGGCCAGACGGCGTCAGCACAGTCTCCTCAGCACAATGCATTCACACGCATAATGAGTAGCCAGCCTCCCGCTGGTTCACCAAATGCCGACGAAGAGGGCCCATCTCGCATGCCAGGTGCTTACGATGCACGATGGGACGATTCATCCGGAGCCGGTCCAGCTCTCGAGATCCCTCAAAGACAATTAGATCCCCAATACATACCTTTACCAACCCCTTCCAATCGCCGCGCCGCTGAAGACGATGCAGACGTTATCTTTGCAGGGTCTATCGCTCGTGCTCCTCGTCCTACAGGCCGCGCAGAGCATCTAATTCCTGGCATGACTATGGGCTATCCCGATTTAACTAGGCGCGGTCTTTTTCGCCCGCCTCAGATGGCCGGTAGGTCCGGCCCTTCAGCCAGGCCTCCCCCTTCGTATGTGCCGGGTTCCTTTGCAAGTCCGTCGTCTTTGAGCGAACTTATCGGACGGACGAATAGATTCGATTTGGCCAACGGAGTAGATGGCGGTGGCAACCCATTGCCTACTCATATCAGAGAATGGATGCAGGATCCTGACCACGACCCTTATGCCGCTTTTCAAGGGCCTCAATTGGATCCACAAGAACTCGAGAATCTATTGTCCAACATCTCTTCCGATATGGACCTCCCGAAGGCAGGCCTAGGGGAAGCCCCAGCTGGGTTAAAGAGACCACTGTATCCCCATCAGGATATCGCCCTTGCCTGGATGAAGAAGATGGAGGCGGGTACAAACAAGGGTGGTATCCTCGCAGACGATATGGGGTTGGGCAAGACGATTTCGACACTCGCGCTTCTTCTGGCTCGCCCAGCGACGACTCGTCCCAAGGTATGCACTTCAATTTCGACAACAAATTCAACGCTGACCAAACAGACAAACTTGATTGTAGCTCCTGTCGCCCTCATTCGTCAGTGGGAGGAGGAGATCGCCACCAAAACTAAGTCATCTCACCGGTTATCAGTATATGTTCACCACGGTAAACGTACTCCGATAGATGAGCTGCTCAGGTATGATGTCGTCTTGACTACTTACGGCTCACTCTCACACGAACTCAAACGATACGACAAGTTCAGAGAAGAAAATACCGAAGAAAACCAAATCGACTGGAATCACAGAACTCCCAACCTCAGTTTCCCACTCTTGCATCCCAAGGCTAAATTTCACCGTGTGATCTTGGACGAGGCGCAGTGCATCAAGAACGAGAAGACGCAGGGTGCCAAGGCATGTACTCAGCTCAAGGCAACCCATCGGTGGTGTCTCACTGGAACGCCCATGATGAATGGTGTCTTGGAACTTTACTCCTTGGTCAAATTTCTCAAAATCAGGCCTTATTGCAAATGGGAAGACTTCCGTCAGGTATGTCTATTGATCTTACAAGATTTCTCGTCGCTAACACTTGCTACCTTAGGCCTTCGGTCAACTGTTTGGTCGCAATGGTGATCCAAAAAGCACAGCCATGAAGAAACTACAAGTATTTCTGAAAGCGATCATGCTTCGTCGCAAGAAGAATTCGCTACTCGATGGCAAACCCATCCTCCGGCTACCCGAGAAGTCTGAGGAAATCGTATATGCCACGTTCTCTTCTGAAGAGCTTGACTTCTACACTCAGCTGGAAAAACATGCTCAAGTGCTCGTCAGCAAGTATATTCGCGAGAGGTCCGTAAGCAAGAACTACTCCAACATTCTTGTTCTATTGCTCCGTCTTCGCCAAGCCTGTTGCCATCCCCACCTTAACCTCGATGTCGATGATGCACCATCTCCAGTCTCTGATGAAGAGAAAAAGAAGATTGTTGAAGAGCTCGATGAAGCTATTGTGGAAAGAATCAAGGGTATTGAAACATTTGAATGCCCTATCTGCTATGATGCTGTTCAATGTCCCAGCTTCTTTGTTCCTTGTGGACATGATAGCTGCGGCGAGTGTCTTGTCCGCATTGCTGAAAGCGCTCATGCAAACAACTTACAGGAAGGAAACGAAAGTAGCCGGGCTAGGTGCCCTGTCTGCCGTGGCCACTTTGACCCTACTAAATGTTTTTCCTACGATGTCTTTCGGCAGGTTCATATGCCTGAAACCATCGAGCAAGGACATGTCAAAGACGAGGAAGTTGCTGAGGAGACTGACTCAAGTGAAGACTCGGAGACCGAATCAGACTACGAGTCTGACGATGAGATTGACAAGAAGGGCAATCTCAAAGACTTTATCGTTAATGACGAGCTTTCTGAGGATGAAACACCAGCCAAAAAGAAGCGCAAAGCGAAAGGAAAAGGGAAAGGCAAAGAGAAAGCACTCGACGTGAAACCCTCGATGCTTAAGACTCTGCGCAAAGAGGCTTGCAGGAACCGCGACGCGTACAAGAAGTACATGAGGTACCTGCGTAAGACCTGGGAACCTGCTTCTAAAGTCACTGAATGTCTGAATCTCCTCAAACAAATTGAAGAAACCGGAGAGAAGACCATCATATTCTCTCAATGGACTCTGTTGCTCGATCTCTTGCAGGTGGCCATGCGTCGGGATAACATGACAAAACCCGAACGTTACGACGGGTCCATGTCGGCAACCCAACGTAACATCGCGGCTCATAATTTCCGCGACAGCAAGGACGTCAAAGTTATGCTCGTGTCTTTAAAGGCCGGCAATGCGGGCCTCAACTTAACTGCTGCTTCTCGGGTGATTATCATGGACCCTTTCTGGAATCCCTATATCGAGATGCAGGCTGTTGACCGTGCATATCGAATTGGCCAACAGAAGCCAGTCAAAGTGTACCGCATATTGACTAAGGAGACAGTCGAGGACCGTATCGTCGATTTGCAGAACAAGAAGAAAGAAATGGTCGAAGCAGCCCTGGACGAGAACGAAGGAGCACAGATCGGACGACTGAGCGAAAATGACCTCAGAAATCTTTTCAACATCCGAGATTAGACGAGACATGTTCAACAATGGGACCTCACCGGCACGATATCAACGACCTACTGTATGGAATCGAAGGAGGCAAACTTTCTATTTTTAGACCTGTTTAGAGCCAAGGAAGGGGACAACACCACTACCCCAGCTGTTATTTCGCCCTGGGATGTGGCAAGCCAGAGGATCATTGCTACCCAGGTAGCCAATATGTCGAGAGCTTCCTAGGGATCTGGATGGAATTGGCATCCAACGAGCGTGACCGTCCATCTGCGTTGCTCTCAGGCAGCTGGAAATGAAATGTAGATAATTGGTAGCAGAAAAATCGTACATAGAGCATGTGCTGTAAGAACTAGCTAACAAAATCTTAACACTCTACATATGTCTTGTTGCGTACGAGTGCAACAGTGTGCATTTGTGTGTTTCCTAAAGTCTACTCTAGAGGTCTATTCAGCTTTCGCGCCCAACGCCACATGCGGGCTGGCATCTCGACTGTCATTATCTAAACTCCTCTCAAGTGTCCCCACGTGTCCCTCTTTCCAATCACTGGAAAGCTCTTTAAATGCCTCGTAGGTGATGTCTTTGACCTAGTGGAACTGCAAACCACAGGCCGTGTTAAACACGTCCCGTTCGCCGAGGGTTTGAACTCCTTCTCAAGACTGAATCTTTCGTATCTCTTGGTCGACTACAGCCTGCACACTCTCCTTGACGGCATCGTCCGACCACATCCATTCCTGGCGCGTCAACTTACCGTCAACCAAAGACGTGCTTTTCACACGTAAAGCTGGTGTGTCTGTAACAGCGAATGACAATTCAAACTCTTCGTTGCTTCGGTTGCGGATGGCGTTACCCTGAATGCTGCGGGTCCACGGAGAGGAGAGTTTGGAGAGGTAGTGCTCTGCAAGCAGACGTGTGGTGGCGGTGCCGAGATAATCAGCCAGGGCATTGGAATCGGGATAGCTATCTCGGTACGGGGGGCACAAGGAGGCCAGAGGTGAATTAGGGGGTGTGAGCACAGTATAATAAGTTGCTGTAACGGGGACATGGAATGTGCGGCCACGAACGGTGCAGGTGATGTCGGGAAGGATGCTGAGCTTTATGTTGAAGTCGATGGGGTTGAGCATATTTCGGATAATGGTTTGTGAAGATGCAAGCTGGTTAGGTCCCTGATTCGAAGGGTCAGAATCGGAGGGTGAGATCTTGGGTGTATTGAGGACGAAACTAGAGGAAATGCCAGCTCGCTGGAGGGATTGGACCAGAGCGCCAACGTGTTTGGTGACAACCTCGACGTTGTGAAAATGCATGAGGCGAGCGATGATAGGTCGGAGAAGCGCATGTGTCTGTTGGCCTCGCTGTCGTGGAATATGAGGAGGCATAGGGCATGTCCTCAACAGCTCGTTCTGCCTGTGGGCATAGCCAAGGAGAATATGCAAAGCTAGCGATATCGTCTCGGCGATACGATTATTTGGGAGGTTATCGTCTGAAGATGCTTGAGTGCCGAGCGGCACCAGCTCCAGGATGATTCTTGATTTGGACGCTGGGTCGATGTCACAGGTAAGCCGAGAGCCGTCTGGCTTGACATCGTAGGCTGCTAGGGTACGAGCTTCTCGTGTAAGCTCATGCCAAAGTTCTTGCGAGAATATGGTGTTTCGGGCTTCAAGGACATGTTCTTCAAGGGGGGCGTCGACAGCTGTCTCGGCTGGCAGAGCAGAGCGGCCGGTAATTTGGCCGTCCTTTTCATATGTTACCACAACTCTTTCCGAAACCCCTCCTAGTTTACCGCAGTCGAGCTGGACCGTTCCATCAGCGCCTCTTCTCATAGGTGCAAGACTATTCCTGTACTCAGGGGCAGCTATCAAGAGTGTTAGTAAGGCCGTGGTTTGGTACTCGTGGTGGAAGTTAACATGCCTTCCGAGAAGCCAAACCGAACACCCAGTGTGTGCCTCTCCTGGGGAACTCTGGTTATAGACCACCCCGATTTTTGAACAGCGACAATATCCTCCCAGTACTTTCCTTCGGCGATTATTTCCTTTTGGAGGAATGAGCTCGCGGCTTCAGCAGCATCGCGTACCTTGTTGGTTTGCATCAAGGCGAAGCCCAGTGCTATATTCTCCTGCTCTTGTGTCTTGGCTGCAGTGGTAGGCGGGTTGTCCAGCTTGTCAGCGCCTATGGTACCAATTCCCACCATATCTCGTAGACCTTGCGAAAGGGTAACACCGGCTTGTGTAGGATTTTGCTTCGAGATAAGGAGGGAGAGGAAGTCGAGTGTAAGAAGAGCCGTGTTTCCTGCAATGCTGGGAGATGTTAGCCTGAAGGGCGACTTGGAATCTGAGATTGGATTCTCATGAATCATAAAGGCTTCCCATACTCAAGGTTCCTGAACATCTCCATGCGCACTTCTTGGGGATCTCTGGTCGCATCCTGATCTTCCTCCTCTTCATCTTCGTCGGCTTCAACCATATCCACGTCTTTTTCTTGCGAATCTCCGTCTGTTGCATTTTCTTGGGCGATCTCCTCTCTGAGTTTAGCTTCTGACAAAGCTCTGAAACCGCCCGGTTGCGCGTTGACGCGAGCAATGAACTCGGCAATGTTTTGAGGTTTGCGATCGGCGACGGGGGGCGGTCGTAGGGACAGCGGTTGGCTGTCGTCGCCGGGAGCCATGATGGGTAGGTCTGTGGTGCTTCGTTGGGATGTTTCGTTCTCGATCTTTTTATATACTGGCTAATCGTACCGTGACTTGGGTAATTGACTTTGATTTCTGTTCTTTGTTTGAGATTGAGTCTAGTTTTGATGATGGTGTTGTTATGGTAAAGTTTGGGTGCTACCTACATTAGCTCCCGTTGAGGCCCATGACCGCGGGGCCATCAGCTCGGACCCACCCAAGCTCAGCTCTCGAGGTAGGTATGACTCGTTCCCATCAATGCACTTCATAAATTACATTTTGTAGAGATTTAGTTTTCCGCACCCATCATGAAGACAAAGCTTGCATGAGCCTGTATCTGGCTTTCATCCCATTCTCTCTATATAAAACTCCCACGTCTAGAAACAAACTACCATCCCAAGCATACACAAAAGATGCTATAACTAACTCAAAACCAACATATCCATTTCGCCGTTATAATGCTTCATAGTTCTTGTTATCAATATCGAATTATTCATCCTGAATGCTGCTTGCGCTACTCCATGCTTCGTTGCCACCAGTTCGTCGGTGTCCCTCTCGCTGTAACATCCTGACTCGTCTCAACTTAGACTGCGAGTTGTCGGCCACCATTGTGGGCATCAGGTCGTCTTCAAGGATAGGGACTTCTCCCAATGGATCAAGTTGATCGATGATGTCGGAGATCTCGGTTGGTGGAATAGACTTGAAGACAGCCTGTACATCGTTATGGGGTGATAAAGAGGTAAATTGCCACTTCGATCGCTTGCCAGCAGCACGTCTGGACTGCATCCAGAGACGGCGTCGCTCCACAAAGCTAATGAGAAGAAGAGTGGGCATGTTGAGGGTTCGAATCAGAGCCACATTAACAATGTGGAAGATTCGAGCTGAGGTAACAAGTTTTAAGGGCAGAAGTGTCATAAGAGCCAAGATGTTGAATGGAGGAGGATAGGCAAAAATCGAGTCGCTCTTCACACCTTCGAAAGTTAGGACAGCGCGTCGGAACTGAATCTCGGCGGTTTCATCGGCGACAATCTTGGAGAAGGTGTTTGTGAGCATGGCAATAAGGATAGTCAAGAACAGTGTGTTGCCGAGAAATGCAAAGGCAATCATGAGTGCTGGTCCAATAATAATATGGAACCGCACCGACTCCTCTATTCCTTCACCATCGAGACCGAACCAAATCCAGAGCATCCACTTGCCCACCACATACCAGCTGAACTCTTCATCGCCGTCGTTGCTAGCACTGACAAGCCATTGCAGAGCAAGTAGAAAGCCAGTGAAACACCAGGTAGCGAGAAACGTCAGCATAGTAAAGTCCTTCATCATGGCATGAACAGAAATGAAGACAAGATTGTTGGGCAGCAGGTTGAAGGCAACTCGAGTCAGCATGACAGGCGCCGCAATACACAAGATCGGTAATCCGTAGCCGGAATGGAGCTGATCGAGCAGAAAGTCGTAGATGCGAAGAACGAAGTAGGCACCAAAGATGGAAGCGAACGTAATATCCAGAAAAGCCCATAGATTCTGGGCGTGGACTGCCCAGCCGTGTTCGATAATGGCGGCCATCTTCTCAAGGAGCCAGCCGAAGGTGTAGATACAAAAGGCAAATTCCCACATATTGACTTCAGAGTGACGGGAGACCATGGTCATGACATACAAAACCAGAAGGATAACGAAATGGACGAGTTCGATAAGGTTTCGGTTGCGAGGGACGATGAGACGGTGGTGATTAAGTAGAGGTGCCGTTCGAGGATCGTAAAGAGAAATGGGTCGTCGCTTGTAGTAATCCGGCAGGAAATCCATAAATGATAGTGGCGTATAGATAATCTGTCCGTTGTGAACAGCGTCAACGGCTCGTTGACAGGCTGCAGAGCTGATGAAGAACTTGCTTTCCGAAACAATTGCCAATTCTAGCGCCGTAAGCTTTCTCTCAGATCCAGTACTGTCCTGAGAAGCTCCGGGCCATTGAGGTCGGTTAGCTGGTCGCTCCATGTGACTGGGAGCCCCCTGGAATGGGTCGAACCCCTCAACGAGAATATGAGATAGCAACAAGAGACCTTGAGGTCCTGGGTTATCCTCATGAAAGCGGCGGAGGACACGACTGGCGAGCAGCTCACACAGGATTGCACGGGCTTGGTTGACACTCTGATGGACTTCTGTTGACTGGTCTCTTAGGAAAGAGACACGATTTGCCAATAGACAGTAAACTAAAGGACGGTGAGTTAGAGAAGACTGGGGGTGAGATTCTGTCTGGCCAACTCACCAACTGAAATATCGTCGGGATTGTAAAGTCTTTCGACCAAGGGTCTTACAACAAGAGCATTCATCTTTGGATCTCTAAAGTGTTCCATAGTATAAGGGTCATCTTTGTATCCCGTTAGCTACAATGGTCGTGATATTCTGGAGGACAAGACTTACCGATACTCGCAAGAACTAAGCGCCGGACTCTACACTCAACAGGAGTTAGCACGCTGATTCCTCATGCCAAGCAAGTTCCGAGGTGAGCTCATACAATGGCTCACCAGGGACACTAAAACAAGCTCTTGAGATTTCGCAGGGGATTGGGTCAAGGTTACCGGTGAATTGTCATGTAGACGGGAAGTTCAGCCGTCGTCAAATTGAGCGTCGACCTGTTCCCCTCATCGAGAATTCCTTTTGATTCAGCATCACCATCTTCGGCCACGGCGAGGAAGCCCTCATCCTCATCGTCGTCAACAGGCCTGAGCCAAGCGTTGGAGCGATCAGTGCTTGGACGGATCACCATAATGAGATGAGCTAGAATTGAATTGACAGTCTTTTTATATGTGAATGTCAAAGACGAGATAGTTGAAGAAGGCAAGGTAATTAGTACAATTGAGACTCCAGATTCCAGCACAAGAAAGCAAAAACACGAGGCGAAACGCTTGAGTTTTAGCTTTTAGTTCTTGTTCAAGTGAAGCGGAAGCCCCATTTCCGATGTAATTTGGGTCGTTCTGCCCCTGAAAGCTCTCATTCCACCATGACGGCGGCCAATTAGCGACCTCAAATCATTCAATTGACCCGCCCCCGGGTACGCGTCTTTTGTAGGCGAGATACCTAGTAGACTACCTAAGGTACTGAATTGAAGTATTGAATGTATACGAGGATAACTACTTACTAGTAGGTACTAGGTAGGCCTTTATTATTAGCAGTGACCAGTTCTCTACTGCATTACATTATTCAGTGCCTAAGCTTTCTTTATGACGAATACAATATGCAAGATATATTACTCTGAAATTCCTGTAAACTGTACGGATATACTTACTCACTTGCTGTGTTATATCCACACAATTGAATGAAGGAGGCCAACGCTCATTGGATGTTTGTAGCGGTTATGTACCCCTGAATCCAATCGCCTTCCAGTACATTAGGGGACAGAAGTTTGGTGACAGATCTGCAAGACGCTAAAAACAGGGTCCAAGGAGCAGAGCAATAGGCAAGACATAAGTAACACATGCAATGTTTCTGAAAGCCACAATCTGTACGTGATCAATGATATGTGATATCGTATAGAATACCTTGAACCTTTTTTATTTATTTTTATTTTACATGAAAAGGCATGATTGCCAAGATGAATCGATTAATCTCACCTTATCTTATCTGCAAATAGTTCCGCCGTCAAGCCGCGTCTGCACTTATTAGCTTCAAGAGGCTTGCTATTTTTTTCATCTATTTATTAATTAAATAAATATTAAAACAAAACGAAACTTAGTGCGCCCAGATTATCGCATGGATGAAAAAGTCAAGGATAAGAACAAACTCCCTGTCGTTAGACTTTCGATCTTACCACAAGACTCTCATCACAAGGCATTTCATTTGCTGTATGTCGACTTGCCTCAACCGAGTAATTGGGTAGTTCGTCAACTTCGTTCCATCACGGGATCATCAAGTACACGGCTCGGTATCGTTATTGGTTGGAATTTCATCAACTTTGGTTATCCCTTGGTATGGTCCATCGACTGAAAAGGAAACAGTCTCTTTAGCTATATTCCGTTAGTTGACGGGCGTCGTGTCAGTCGACCATCCCAGCCGGTATCGTGGAGCACTCAAGAGTTGCTAGAACGCTTGGTAACTCAAAACAGATGCCCAGTTACTTTCAGAAAGCAGGAGGCATCAAGGATTACAGGCAATTCAGCAACGTTCTTATCCTTAAGCAGTCACATCTGCACCCCTCTAACCAGCCCCCTTCACCAGCAACACCTGACCATCCGTTTGGTCTTGGCTGCAAGCAAGCTTAAATATGGGGTAACCTAGTGAATGCTTGGCTTTCTAATGGTGGCGTCGACATGCATACAAAATTACCCGCCAAGAGAGACCAGAGTGGCAGTGTTTGAACAAAGTCGAAGTCAAAGTCAAGCGATTGATCCCATCTGACAGGCACCCACCCACAAGTTTCCCTTGAAGAGTCCGGGGGAGCCACGGCGGGGGATCCGGCGGCTTTAACGGTGGATCCAGTATGCGTCTCGATGAATGGATTTGAGTAAGATTTGGTTCAAGTTTTCCTCTCGTCTTCAAGTAGACCTGCTATCAAAGGCCAAGAGAGGCGACTGGTCATGAGGAGCTCAACAGGTTGGGGTGTTGAAGCCTAGAATATGCGGAATAACGCCAATAGGCAATGCTCACATCATGTGATACGTAAGTATCTGGAGTGTTGGGGAAAATACTTTGAAGAATGTCACTCTCTTTATTGACTTTTGGGGTAAGTAATTAGTAGTTGTCTATACATGGGTTTCTGTGCCACTGTGCTTGCGATGACACTAGACTATTGACAACTGAGACCTGGAATAACCAAAAGTACCTAACCTATGATCCGGACATATAGCTATGTTCTTGGTTGCTTGTTTGACATAGCTTGTCCTCAGCCTAGGTCGGCATTAATTGCTCAGATAATTCTAGAGTGTAAAGTAATTAAGTGTGGCGTTGAATCCTAAATAGGTTAAGCTACGATAGCCCCTCACCTACAGTACAGGTACAATATCGTGGCAGGAAAAGACGATTACAGATCTTGAATGTTTTCTCTCCTACCGACTTACAATAGATGTAAAGGCCATAGTTATTGTAGTTGCACGTCGACAACTGTCAAGGTGCTGACTGTTGCTAACTCTCATTATGTTAATAAATTACCTAGAGCCCGTGGAATATTCGGATAAGCACCCTTTTTGAGGACTCTTGCTTAATTCCGGTATTATGGAATGGAGATGGAGGCGGGAGGGCTGGGGGTATGTACCAACCAGCCCAGCCCAGCCTCAGCGTAACGGCCAAGCCCAGTGAGGGTTTTGAGATCCGGTGATACAACAACCCAAGGCCGACCTAGGTAACCTAACCCAGTCATCTGTGCGGATACGGATATGTAAAGCATGGCCAGAAAGTACCAAGGTAGATCTGGAGTTGTTGCTAGTGACGTTGAGCAGTCAATGCATTAGCCGAAGGTGCCGAAGGCTGCCTGCTCAAAATGACGACCTTTTTTTTTTTCTTTTTTTCTCGGCCTTGGGTGAGTCTGAGGTTGTGCTGTCTTCTCGTCTCGCCTTGGTCATTCATTTACGTGGTCGCAAACTTGCCCAGAGCAATTTTGAAGGCTCCATTCGTGACGCAATGACTGTCCAGTTCGCTGCTTCCCCAGTGGACATGGCGCTTGAGAGCTTCCCTGCAGCTACCTCTAGAGGTATATCAAGCTAAGCCAAAACGAGTATGCTACTCTAATACTCCTTCGTATCTGTTGGTACCTTTTCTTTTTTGTTGCACAGAGAAATTGCTACGAGACTCGCTATCAGAATTATAAAATCCACGACGCCGAAACTTGAACCCCATTTTCACATGAAATGCGCTTCGGAAAAGATTTTCTCAAGGATTATCATATACAATCCCTGGCTTGTCGCTATGGACAACGGGAGTCTGTTTCTGTTTCTGTTTCTGTTTCTGTGGCGCGTGCATCTGATGCGATCCAAATCCTGTCCATGTGCAGACACATTGGTAGATTTACCCGAGTATCTCAAGGGTTTGCCTCAGCTGAATTGTAAGTTTTCTTGTTATCTAAATATCGCGAACCAAGAACTTCTCGGTCTTATCGAGAGTCCACTGTCAATGGAGGAGGAGGTCTGTCCTTAGTAATTACTCTATGTGTCTATGTCCCATACAAACAATCTTGCTGCGTTCTAAATCCATCGCGAATGAAGCATCTAAAAGAAAGCTCATTAAATTTATTAGTACAGGTAGTAAGTAGATGGGATGGTTAGCAAATGGACTCAAGATTTGAGGCAGGTACCTCGAGGTACTTTGTGTCGATTTGTGCCCGGGCCTTCTCCACCTTTCCAGTTGGCCCGGGCTCTTCCATACGTTACGTGCCGTGTCTTTCCTGCGGGCAGTGGCGGTAGCTCCAACCTAACTTTTGGTTGCTTTGCTCTTGCTTGCTTGCTTCTATGCCCGTTGACATTCTCCACGCCCACGCCTGCGCCGCGCTTTCTCTTTCTCCTACGTCGTGTCCGTGGCTTTACTTTCCGTCCCTTCCTCGCATTAATTCCACTGGTCTCCCCCTTCATCCTTCTTCCCTTTTCCTCCTTACACTTCGCGATAACCTCATCCCCCACTGTCGTCATCGCAGACCGTTTTGTGAAGTCCTTTTACTTCACCCTCATCTGCATCCTCATCTTCATTTCCATCTACACCTTGCTCATCATCAGCTTCCTCATACACATACACATACACTCTCCCGCATAAACACCCGGTCAATCAACATGACGGACTGGACGTCGGGCATCATGCCGCTGCACCAGGTGCACAAGCCTCCTTTCACCATCGAGGCTCCCGGCTACGAGAAGGTCGACGGCGAAACCATCCCTCGACGTCATCCCAAGGCCAAGGACGGTCTCATCAACTATCCTGCCCCCGATGCCAGGACCGTCTTCCAAGTTGTCGAGCGCAGTGCTCGACTCTACCCAAACCACCATGCTGTCGGTTCTCGCAAGTTGATCAACATGCACAATGAGAAGAAGATGATCAAGAAGAACGTCGACGGTGAGGTTCGGGAAGTTGAGAAGGAGTGGTCGTACTTCGAGTTGACTGGCTTCGAATACATGACCTACCAGCAGTACCTCGAGCGCGTTCTGCAGATTGGTTCCGGTTTAAGGAAAGTTGGCTTGACCAGCGAGGACAAGCTTCACATTTTTGGTACCACCAGGTATGTTGGAAGTTGATCATGTCTGTGACTATCTCTAAGCTTAGCTTGTAGTGTCGGTTGGATCTCTACCTCTCATGCTGCTGCCTCTCAATCGATTTCGATCGTAACAGCCTATGATACCCTCGGTCCCAGTGGCGTTGAGCACTCTCTCGTGGAAACCAACTGCGCCGCCATGTATGTCGACTCGCAGCTCCTCAAGACCGCTTCGGAACCCATCAAGAAGTCCTCAGTCAAGGTCGTAATCGTCAATGACAGAACCATCTTTGCCAAGGGAGGCGAGGTCGAGAAGTTCAAGGCGGATCATCCTGACCTGAAGGTCGTCACACTGGAGGAACTTCGAAAGATGGGCGAAGAGAGCCCCGTTGAGCCCAACCCAGCCAAGCCAGAAGACCTTTACTGCATCATGTACACTTCTGGTTCGACTGGTTTACCCAAGGGTGCTTGCATCAGCCACGAAGCTCTTATCGCTGGCAGTATGTTAACTTCCTACCTTGTTACGTTCATTTGACTAATTCGTTCTCTGCCAGTTACCAGTTTGTACATGTGCGTCGAAGAATGCGTAAGCGATAAGGAGTGCATTCTTGCCTTCCTTCCCCTCGCCCATATTTTCGAAATGGCCCTCGAAAACCTGGTCATGTACATTGGAGGAACACTTGGATACGGCAACCCTCGAACACTGTCGGATGCGTCAGTGAAGAACTGTGCTGGCGATATGCGCGAGTTCAAGCCTACCGTCATGGTCGGTGTTCCTCAGATCTGGGAAACTGTCAGGAAGGGTATCACCTCCAAGCTGGAGGCTGCTAGCCCTCTTCTCAAGAACCTGTTCTGGGGCGCCTACAATTGGAAGGCGTTCGCCTCCAAGAACAAGCTGCCATTCGCCGGCCTGTTTGATAGCCTTGTGTTTGGCAAGGTCCGTGAATTGACGGGTGGCCGTATGCGCTTCACTATGAATGGCGCCAGTGGTATTTCTGACGGCACCAAGAACTTCATTTCACTGGTCGTGGCTCCCATGTTGGCCGGTTATGGTCTCACTGAGACCTGCGCTAACGGCTCGCTGGGTTGCCCACTTGAGTTCTCTCCAGATGCTATTGGGCCTACCCCTTGTGCTTGCGAAGTCAAGCTCGTTGCGCTCCCTGACTTGGGCTACTCCACCGAGGGCAACAGGCCCCAAGGTGAGATTTGGATCAAGGGCCTGCCTGTTATGACCAAGTACTGGAACAACCCAGAGGAGACAGAAAAGGCCATCACTCCTGATGGCTGGTTCAAGACTGGTGATATCGGAGAATTCAACGAGCAAGGCCATCTCCGAGTGTTTGATCGCGTCAAGAATCTTGTCAAGATGCAGGGTGGTGAGTACATTGCTCTTGAGAAGCTTGAGGCCGTGTACCGTGGTGTCCAATCGGTGGGCAATGTCATGGTTCATGCTGATCCTGAGCACTCACGCCCTATTGCTGTCATCATGCCGAACGAGAAGGTCGTGCAAGAGAAGGCTAAGGAGCTGGGTCTCGACGAGCATAACCTCCACACTCTCCACTCCGACCCCAAGATAGTGAACTTTGTTCTCAAGGATCTTCAGGGTGCTGCGAAGCGTGCTGGCTTGAGCGGTATGGAGACTGTTACTGGTGTCTTGATCACAGACGAAGAATGGACCTCTGACAACGTAAGCACCCCCCTCTGTTTTCTAGCTGCCTATAAGGTCTGTTACTAACGCGTTATAGGGACTTCTCACTGCCACTCAGAAACTCAACCGACGCAAGATTACCGAGCACTTCAAGAAGGACATTACCGCCACGCTCGAGCGCTCGTAGATAACGATAGAATCGGATATGTAACGAAATTGTGGAACGTCAGATTTTGAAGTTGAAACAATGGATACCATGAGTCAAAGAGGAACGGGAGGGTATATCGACTTTTAGCTCGGTTTTGTTTTTAGTGTCTGTAATGTATTGTCGCGGCGTTGGCTCCATAATATCTCGAAGGGAAATTTGGTAATGACAATGGAACGAGAATCCAGGTCATATTGTGCCTGTCCCCATACCCCCCTCTAATACTTTAAAGCTGGTTCTGATATAAGCCCATGTTGTGATTCTGTAACACGTGAACTTTGGCGTCTGAGATCGATTAGTTGAAGGGACGAAAGCGCGGTAAAACTGTAATGCCGAGACGATGCGGTATTGCCGCACTGCCTGGCACTATTCAAGTTCATCCAAGGATCGAGTCTGCTTGTTAATACAATTTCACAGATGCTTTACGTTTGCGGTGAACCTCATAACTGAATATGCGACCACAGTGGCCCAAAATAAATCAAGTGTCATTGGTATATAAATAAACATATAACGACTGCCCAACGAAGAAATTTCCCATGCACCGAGCCATGATCGATTGTATGTAACGCAGGACGCCCCAAGCAGATATACTGAAAGATTCACGCTACCCACTCCATACAATGCCTCGCGATACCAGCTTACTAGATACAATACACGTGTGCAGAAAAGCAACTGAGAATAACTTCCCACATAGCCCAGCAGAGCGCTATGGGAAGGAAGACAAAGGATTTGCGCTATTAAACAAAGAAAGACCGGTGAAGGTGTGCTAGGGTGGTGAATGGTTGAGAGCTCGTAAGATTGGGGGTTGAAGGAAAAGCAAAGCTTTACCTGCACGGCGTGGAAGAAACATGATATCAAATCAGGGTTTACTTTGCCTCCTGGACCTTATTGAACATTTCGAGAACACATTGTTGAAAAGAAAACAGACGAGGAGACGAGGTTCCCATAATACCCAGGTAGGCAAGACCAGGGTTGTCAGTGACTATATATAGAGATGTGGTGTGCTCAACGCATGCCTTTGCGACGGAAGAAGACCAGATACGGCACCCGGTCTCGACCAGACTTGAACACTTCCTCTTGAACATCATCGCGATCTCCACTTCCAATGCGAACCTTTGTCACACGGGTATCGTTACAGCAGTACCAAGCATACGGGTCGTGAGATGTATAGTCGCGCACATATGCCAGATAATGCCCGTTATCAATACGGCTGCCGGTGTGAACAATGACGGCGTAAGCCTCATAGCGAAAGGGTCCTGTAAAGGCTGGGTCCATAGGATCGGCACCGGATGAAGACTCGCGAGCGCCACGAGGGAGGAAGTAGCGGGTAAAGTCGGTGTCGTTGAAGTCCCATGTGATGGGCGCAGTGGATTTGCGCATATCTCCTGTGGCCTGTTGGTAGTTGAAGCGGCGAAACGTGACGCACAGTAGGGAGGGAAAGCGAGCAAAGGAGAGGGTTTGTTGAGCGCGAGTAGGGCGGCAGCAGCGGGCGCAAGCGAAGTCTTCAATAGGGCTACTTGAGGCGTACTCATCAAAAGCCTGCTCAAGAGTCATAGCACGGCCCATGCCCACTGTAACGGTGATAAGGTCGAAGGTGGTATACATATAGGTACGTGTGCTGCATTCGAAGCACTCGACTGTTGATAATTCAAGACCCCGCCAGAAGCGGTCCACGATAGATTGATTGTATTCGAGATGATTGTTCCAGAACTGCATAGCGGCTTTCAATAGTGTTTGACGGGAAGTGTCTGGTTGTGAAACATTGCCTTGTCGGTCCCGGCGTGTGTTGGTCTCGTCGTGGAGGTGAGTAAGAACGAAAGTCATAAACTCCTGAGCATCTTGTTGCTGAGATCCGCCGAATTGTTCAATGCTGCGACTCTGTTCACAAAGGTGCCGCGAGTAGTCCTATGATTGAGTCAGCTTTGTTCTTGTTCATCGTCATTTCTCAACTTACCATGAGTGTTTGAGCCTTCATGACCTGGAACTTGCCCGAGTTCATCCAGTGAAACAGGTTCGAAATGATGCGAATCATGAGTTGAGGATGATCAATCTTTTCATCTTGCTTCCTAGGGGCCTTGTATCTGTTTGCCCATTCCGAATTTGCCAGCATCCTGCCGAAGTCGGGCGAAGCAAGAAGGCTCTGAAGTGTGCTGTTTGCATAACACCAGTTGTGGGGGTTATTAAGTCCGGTGTAGAACTTGTTTGAATCGCCCGTCGACTGGTGCTCCATGGATTTCATAGTAGGCACTCTTGAGGCGCGTGCTGGCACAACTGCGTTGTTGTTTCCGTAAAGCTCATTCTCATCCCGCCCCTCAGTGAGACCACTATAACTACGGCGTGGAAGAGCGGGCGCTGGTCTTGTAGGTGGCGAAGGCAAGTCTGTATACAAGTCTACCTTATGAGACAGCCCGTAGACTGCTCGGTTCTGCGGTTTTTCCTCTGGCGAAATCATCGACTCCTGTTCTAAGGACACTGGTGGGAACCGCCTGAGAAAATCTTCGGTGGTGCGAGTAAAGTTTGGTGATGATGCAGTTTGCATATCATCGTCATGCTTGAGAGTTTCTTGCCAAACCTTGACTTCATCCGGTTTGAGGGGTTTAACGATATATTTAGACCTCCTTCGCTCGATACCTGATTGTCGACTACGATTTCGGTCCAAGTTCCCGGATCGGCTCACGGTTGAAGTGGTAGACCCGAGGGATGCCTGCCCCATCAGATCAACCCATGCATCCAGACCACCCTTAAGAATCTTCGGTGTGTTCTTGAGTTCTTTCATATAGTTGAAGTGAACTAGGGCGCGGTGAAGGGTGATGATTGCCATATCGTCCGAATTTCGTGGTTGTTGAGGGATATCCTCAGAATCTTGGTCATAGAAAACTACCAAATCGTAGGCATTGCGTTGTTCAAAAAGAGACTGCTCCTGGTTAGGTGATAGGATCAAACTTTCACAAATATCATCTGCCGAGGGGTTGTCTCTAAGCAAGATGCTGGGCTCAATGCAGATTGTTGAGGACGACATGATGTGGCCTTCGTTGAAGTCATCACGCATTCGGACATCTATTATCAAAATGCTGCCTTTGGCTTTCATGGCCTGGTACAACTCTTCTGGGAAGATAGTATGTCCTTCAGGAATCTTGATAGAGCTGGTAACATTGCTTGGGGGGGCCGGAGGAATAGAGTTATTGGAATAACTTTGTGTCGGGGCGAAATAGTCAGATTGCGACTGTGATGAGGCGCTAGGTGTCCCAGGGCCCGATGCTGTCGATGCTGTACGGTACAAGCTACGTGGTGTAGTTGAAGGCGGCCTTGTTACTTCCCCTGAGATGCTTCCCCGAGCAGGGCTGTAAATGGCATCTGGCATTTTGGGTAGAGACGGAACATTCGTGTCAATACCAACCTTGGGAGGGCGAGGGGGAGGCATCTCTCGCGGGCCCATTGGCTTTGGCAGTGTTATATGGTGTGTCTTGATGCGAGGATCTTGCCCAGGTGAAGCTTGCGGACCTCTCAGGTTGGCAAATCTGGCAGCAAGATCTTGGTTTGTTAACCCGGTCCCCTTTGACATTCCTGTTTTGATGGCGTTCCCATGAAGAGATTGAGGTTTTGGTTGGATCGCCGGTTTCGATCGAGCAGGAGAACCGTTGGTGACAGCCCCATTAGAACGAGGTTTTGACGGCGACATAATTCCATCCACTGCCAACCCTGACGGAGTCTGAGGCCGGCTTCCTCCTTGTGACGAGCTCGATCGGGCTGTCCGTGGCTGTACACCTGACCGTTTGTTGTCTGCGATGATATCTTGCTTAAGTTTGCCATAGATTGGATCCTGCTGGCTAATCTTGGCGAGCAGGTTCGTATGAGCCCGTCTGAAATCCGCATGACTGGTCTTAAGATCATGATAGTCTGGATGTTTGGGGAGGGTTTGTATAGCAATGATGGAAGCTCGTATATATTCGCTCAAGGCAAGGGCTGGTCTGCGAAAGTCTCGAGACATCTCGGCTTGTCGTAAGGCCGTCTCGGCTGTTTCGAGTAGCTTCCGGGCCGACATGTTGGGGTCGAGGTTCTGAGGAGGAGCGATAATATCGTCGATATGCGGAAGTGAAGCCTTCGAGGGAGAGTCGCCTCCTCGATGGCCGCCCGGTATCGAACCATGACTGAATGCGCCTGGACTCCCCAAGGAGTGCGATCCTGCTGTGGCCACACTACTTGCACGCGAATGGCCTAGAGAAGCCATGATGGCTTGCTCTGCCGCACCGAATTATGTTATAAGGGGACTCGGTTGAAGGGTTTGAATCCGTAAATTAGATGTAATCGTAGGGTCGAATCGTGGAAATGGGGTTCGAGGATAGGGTTGCAATATGTATCTCGACAACGACGGAACCTTCGAGTGGCGGAGTCGTGGTTATTAAGTAAGTGTCAACGTCTTAATTTCGAATGAAAAAGCGTAAATGTGCAGCATCTCTCAAGAAAGGTTACTCAAAGAATCAAGAGAAAGAGAAGGGTCCTCCAAGAAACATCGTCAAGGCGCTAAAGGAGGGTTGTTCGACTCGCCTCGGGGCAATGAAGTTGGTATAAAGGAACCGTTCATGGGTAAGTTGAGTGCCCATGAGGTGAGTTGTCGGTACTAAGACAAGTACCTCCTACCAGCGGGGGGGTAGGCTACCAACGAGTACAGTGGAGATACTTGATGATGTACCAGATCCACTGCGAAGACAAAGTATTGTTTTTCTCTTTTTAGTACCCTCCCTGGAGTTCTTTGTCGTCCAGCGCATGAGCCTCCCAAAGGTACCTCGAGAGCCCTCCAGCTTCGTCATACTCTCTAATCTCTCTAGAGACCAACGGCTTAGTGTGGCCGCCCGGGCCCCTGCCCGCGCTGACGACAGGCCCTACGAGTATTCAGTCTTCAGTGGGGTTAGGCTTCCTCGAAGTGAACTGCTGTGGAATCAATGTCCGCTCGCGTCCAATCCGAGCCAGCTGAGCTAACTTTATGAGGCACCATTTCTACGTAGGACCCATAGCACCTGAACAGAGGCTGGGGTTTGGTGATAGCCTGGAGCAAGCTAGATGCTGAACCTCCATCAGTCATCAATAACCGCATCGCATCGCATCACATACCAGCCGTTCCGTCTTCGTTCTCGATATCGTGCTTCGTCAGATCGAGAATCTACTTATTCCAGTACTAGTCCCTTTCGTTTCCTCGGCACGTATCCCCTCTTCTTGATTGTCGGAGCCGAATTCAAGATGATGAGTTGGTGGTCGTCGTCCGCCAATACGGCCCTGGACGAGCAAATCGAGAAGGCCACGAGCAGCAGCCTGTATGTCATTATTTGGCTTGTAGCATATTAGCATCCGCTAACCTGGAGTATTAGTGAAGATATCGCTCTTAACCTCGAAGTCTCCGATGTTATTAGATCCAAGACGGTCGCGCCCAAAGAGGCGATGCGCTCCCTCAAGAGGCGCATTGGCAACAAGAACCCTAACACCCAACTGAGCGCTTTAAACGTACGGCTTCCGTCATATCAATAATAGCCTTTTCAGCTGACTCTTTATCAGCTCACCGATACTTGTGTTAAAAATGGTGGATCGCACTTCCTTGCTGAAGTCGCATCACGAGAGTTTATGGACAACCTTGTGTCGCTTCTACAGGCAGTCGGTGGTGCTGCGGTTAACGCTGACGTGAAATCAAAAATCCTTGAGCTCATACAATCCTGGGCTGGCGCTACTGAGGGACGATACGAGCTTTCATACATAGGCGAAGTGTACCGAACCTTACAGCGTGATGGATATCAATTTCCTCCCAAGACATCAGTGGCCAGCAGTATGATTGACAGTAGCGCGGTAAGTATCACGACTATCGCATTGGACGATTAACTAATGGTGTTTTAGCCTCCTGAATGGACCGATTCCGACGTGTGTATGAGATGTCGAACCCCCTTCACCTTTACGAACCGAAAGCACCATTGCCGAAACTGCGGCAACTGTTTCGACCAGCAATGCTCTGCAAAGGTGGTTGCGCTCCCCCATCTCGGCATCATGACACCTGTACGAGTCGACGATGGTTGTTACGCGAGACTTACCAATAAGGGCAACAAACTCCCTAACCCGTCGCTCGATCGATCGCCGACATACCCCCATAAGACGCGCAGTACTTCTGCTATGCAGCCCCGAAACGCTCGAGTCGACGATGGGTTCGATGAGGATTTGAAGAAAGCGTTAGCAATGAGCTTGGAGGAAGTTAAGCCTCATTCTCATGGCTTTGCTGGACCTGCACAAGCTTCGTATGCAACCAATGGTGACGCTTCGGCAGCTAAACAGGCGGAGGAGGAGGATGAAGACCTTAAGGCCGCTATTGCCGCGTCCTTGGCCGATATGGAAGAGCAGAAGAAAAGGCACGCTGCGGCGCTCAAGGAGCAAACTTCCAGCTCTATTGATACCTCTTCGTCCACCAACTTTGTTCTCCCCAAGAACGATTACGAATTGACTCCTGTGGAGGCGGAGAATATCAACTTGTTTGCAACATTGGTGGATCGTCTTCAGACCCAACCCCCAGGAACTATTCTTCGCGAACCTCAGATTCAGGAGCTCTATGACAGCATTGGTACATTGCGGCCCAAGCTCGCAAGAACCTACGGAGAGACCATGAGCAAGCATGGTTAGTAACTCATCCTCTACAAGCGTCAATGGCTAACACAGACAGACACTCTCCTTGATCTCCACGCCAAGCTCTCTACTGTCGTTCGGTATTACGATCGTATGCTGGAGGATCGACTTTCCAAGGCATACAGCCAGCAGAATCTCGGCGGATATAATCTACCTCCACCTCGCCAGCCGGCTGGACCCTATCCTTCTATTTCTTCCCAGATGCCCGGCAATCCTGGCGCCGCAGAAAGCTTTTACACTGGGCAACAACCAGCTAGCTATCAGGCTCCTCAGCACCGACACTACCAACAACCACCCCATGCAACTCCTCAGCCTCAGTATCCTCCTTACGGATCTGCGCCGGAACAACAGCCCGGCCAATACCCTCAACAGGGTCAAGGAGCTGATAGCTGGCAGAACAGGGCACCTTCGGCGCCTCGAGACCAGTACCAACACCAGCAACAGCTGTCTCATGATCCGAATCAACAGACACAAACCTCCCAGCCGCCGCAGGCACCAGTTACCAACGACCCTGCCGCCTCTTACTATTTCACACCTCAACAACCTCAGCAGGCCCCTCTCGGACCATCTGCCCCAGGGATTGCACCTGATGCTTCCCAATCCCCATATCCTAATTTGCAATCGCCTTCGCAGTACCCCGGAGGATCGGTGCCTGTCCCCTCACAGCTTACACAAGGTCAAACACCCTCTCAACCAGCCCAGGCACCTCAGCAACCTGTTCAGTCTCCCCAAATGCAGCACTCTCAACCACCACAACCTTCGCAACCCCAGCAGCCTCAGGTGGGTCAGCAAGCGCCTCCCCCGCAGCAGCAAGGATACTGGCAGCCTTCTATGCCACAGCAGCATCAACAGCCGCCCGCACCTCCGCAGAATTGGGCTTATGGTGGTTACACGCAAGACTCATTCCCCTCAGTGCCACAGCAGGAACCTGCGAAACAGCCTGTCAAGGAGGAGGCTCTGATTGAGTTTTAAACTTGTACTGGATGAAAGCTGGGAACTTGTATTCATGTACTTGTTGCTTGACTAACTGTTAGTTAAGCAATGGCGTTTGAGTGGGATTCTTTGTCGTAGACGATGATAAGACTGCATGTTAGGACGGATCACGGACATGATCCACGATCAGATGTTTTGGTAGATAAGGAATTTGAACTGTGATACCATCCTCCATTTTGGCATAACGTGCAACGTATTCTTGTGAAACGGCTTTCTTTGGGAGCTCTTGGTTAGTGATGTGCCATTGAGACTGCATTCAAGGCAAGACCTGAAAGACGAAAATAACACACTGATTCAAGCGCTGCAGGAAAGGTTAGTCGAACTGGATGAACAGTGGATATACACCATTTTCTCGTCCTTTGACCCTCGACTCTGTCGCTTAAAGTTGAATCAGTTGTTAACTGCTTAGCTGCCTCCGATTGTATTTAGCGAACCGAGTCGGATATGCGCAACAGGTAATCAAGACGACCCGACAGTGGGTCACAAAAAAAATAGAGACATTAGAGAAGGCTTGCAGAAACATCTAGTCAGAAGATTATCTAAACTAGCCTAAAGATTTCTACCGTTATCCTAATCCTTATAGCAATAGGGCTTTAGTGTCTCTATCTTACTATAACCCACCTGCCACTCTGCCACGAATAACCTACAGAGGCTAATGCATCTCGGAAAACCCCCGAGGTTGGCCAATTGGCGGGCGACGGCCGCGCACGCCGCTCACCTATGAGAGTAGTTCCGCTAACGCAGCCGGGTCCGGCTTCCGGAGACCATGACACCGGCTCTGGCGGGGCCACTTCGGGAGGGGCTTTTGAGTCATTACATGGCATTCAGTCCAAGTTTTTCTGCGGCTTTGTTGTCTGATGATCGTACAATTCATCGTCTATCTACTGTGGTTCATTAAATAGAGCTTAGTTTCTCGTTTAGGCTTTTCTCTTTCTCTTGAGCTATCATAATTAGCATCCTAGACTTTGTCTTGGAAACTACTACTCCGTCGAATATTCCTCATTTTCTGAACATCATCATGGCGCCCACTATCCACCTCGTTCGCCACGCTCAAGGCTTCCACAATCTCTCCATCGAGAATGAGTCGATGCAAGACCCGGACCTGACTCCCCTTGGTGAAGAACAGTGCGCTGCTCTGCGTAAGGAGTTCCCTCACCACGATAAGCTTACCAAGCTCTTTGCTTCGCCAATGCGTCGCACTGTTTACACCTGTCTTCACGCTTTCGGCACCGAAGAGCTCAAGCCAATCATTGCCATGCCCGTTTTCCAGGAGGTATCTGCCAACCCTTGTGATACTGGCTCTGCCGTGGCCAAGGTGCAGACCGAGTTCAAGGGCATTGCTGATTACTCCAGGGTAGAGGAGTCGTGGACTGATAAGGGCCCTGAGAGCGAGTATGAGCCCACACTTGAGAAGCTTACAGCCCGCGGTCTCAAAGCTAGGAGAGCTCTGAGAGATCTTGTCAGTGGTGATGAACACGCTGTTGTTGTGTCTCACGGAGGATTCTTGCATTTTTTGACTGATGACTGGTATGGGGTGCCTGAAGGAAGAGGTAAGTTGCAATAACGAGATTTCTTTCATAGGAAGCATGGCAACCTGACATGTTTTACAGCTACCGGCTGGTCAAACTGCGAGTTCCGGTCGTACCAATTTGTTGATTCTTCAGGCAAGGATGAGGACGCTGCGCTACTAGAGACCGAGGAAAGCTGGCATCGACGCCGCGGCGATACGAAGGCTCCCACCCAGACAGAGTTGCGTCAAGTAAAGCCTGTTGCTCAAAGAGCTATGGCCCCGTTCTTGAACCTCCAGATGCCTAACTAAATTTCAGAGACATGTAGTCTTGGATGCCAAGGTGATCGGTGGCACTTCTTCGACATCGATGAAGCAGCGCTCATTGTCGGATAGATTCGTTTGGTTAAATATGTGTTTTTTGTCGAAGAAACACAACGATCTTAGTAGCTGAAGACTTCTGACATCGATTCGGTATCGGGTTTGTGTGGGCTTTTGGTTAGTCTTTGGATTAGCTATAGGGTATGTTGAGTGTTCCTAGGTGTTGTCTGTTTTGAGATCGCCAGTAGCAAGTTTAGACACAAATAGAGGTAAAAATACAAAATGCGTCTGTTGAATTGGCTTCTAGTTAACTCGTTGGATTTGTTGAGCAAATGAATGGAGCACTGCTTATATCCCGCAAAACTGACAACTATCTCGATAGCAAATTTCGTCATCTACCCACACAATTACTAGAGGAACTCCCTGGCTCATCCAGATCTTTCCTCCCAAGAGCATCCATACCTCTCTGAATTTCCTTCCAGGTCGTAGTGCGGATCTCCAGTACCGTGATGCCCCAACCGGCTTCTGACCTGGGGTCTGTTCGCAACTTACATCGACAAAAGCATTTGATGCGTGACGTTTGCGCCTTCAATAGTTCCCGAGCTGCGCAGTCGATCGGGCTTCCTGCCTCCTAGCCTAGGAGAGCCCCATTAATATAAGGCGGGCACTCTTTAAGCAAGCTTCGAAATCGAAAATACTGTTTCTTGTGAAAGTTCTCGCGACTGGAGTAGACCACTCGAGCAAAGAGTTCAAATATTATTTCGGGTTGGTTTCGGAACATTTGTGCTTTAGCGTCCAATAGTTCCTGAAGATCAAAAAACGTTTTGAAAGGTTTTAACAACACTTCACTGGTAAATGCTGCGGAGGGGTGAGCTTTAGTGGGCGCTGGCGATCGAGATTGGGAAGACATCCAAGCTTTTTGCCCAACTGGTTGTGATTCATGCTCGGGGACTTTGCTCCTGCTTGCGGTAGAAAAGCCAATTATTGACCCAACATTGGACTTCTGACGTGTATGCTCATGAACAGCTTTCCAGTCTATTTCTTCAGGTAACGGGGTATACCCGATGCTGGATTCGGGGATATCTGAACAAGAGTGCGGTGAAGAATGCTGCAGTTGCGGGTCATACTCATCCACTGATCTTGAGTTTCGACTCCATGTACGAAGTACACTTGATGGTGGTTGTTGAGGCTCTTCCTAAGTATCATCCTGCAAAAGCTCCACCAGAGCATCCTCGTCTGGCTGTTTCAGATCGAATTCATCTGTGTCGTCCAGAGACAGTGAAGGCCCTGGGGGTTCAATAGAGATGGGTCCCGCGAGGCTCTCCAAATATTGATCTAACTCCGGATCATCGAAAGGGTCGTCATAAGGGTCTTGGGGCTCTCGCGGAGAGGGATCGAAGGAACTCTGAGGTGATTCCACGTTGTCTGTGTTGGTAGATTGAAGGATTTCACCAAGTGTGAAACTGGACCCTGGAGTTTCAGTAACGTCACTGTAGGTGAGGGCTTGAGTTGATTTGTCGATATTCGTCCGTTGACGTTTGAAGTTATCCACGTAAGGGTCCTGGTCCTGTGGTAAGTGACGTTTTGATGATTGCGCCAGAGGATTGGGCCTGATCGACAAGTGAGTACTAAGAAATGAAATCATACAGCCCGGTCGATCGTTTAACTCACATTGATAACAGAGGATTATCGGTTGGTTGCATATTGACTGGAGTAAGTCCCGCTTGTGAGAGAAACGGTGTAACGTCATTGGATTTATGTGCCAAAGCGTTGTGTCATAGCCATGGCCACAGGTGGGTTGCTGAAATGTGGATTCTGGAGAGTTATAATGACCTCTCAGAGGCTGCAGCCTTTAAAGTGACGTTGTGAAGTGACGTTTCTTGCATAGAAAAATAAGGGTCCAGGTGTTGAATTTTCTCGAATCTCGATGCAATAGTGATCTTCAAATGTGTTCATCGATGAGCCATCGAGCCTTCCTTTACAGTACAGTACTTTGTCAGCCACATCCACTGCGGCTCTCACAAAGCACTTGCCTCCTCTGTGACGTTTTAACGCCACTTTTTCAAAACCGGTTTAAACCCACGCGGGCGACTTGGTCCGAAGGAAGGAGCAGAGAACAGAAGCAATTAACAAATGCGGGCCCAAACCAAAGGGTAGATGCAGTGAATGGAGTTACATTTTCTTGTGATCATTTTCATGCATTTCTGATACCAGAACATGTCTCGATTTTTTATAGTACTATACAGAGTACAGTACACATGTCGACATTGTTTCTAGCCTTTCTGGGAAGGAGAAGGTTGCCCATTGGCTCAACGGCCATCCGCATCCAGATTAGTTCTGTCGTATCCATGTAGTTGCAGAGCTGTCACCAGGAACGAACCTAACCCATGGGTTTAATTGCCGGCTCATAAATGCACACAAGAAAAATCTCCCCCAATATTGAAGAATTTGGGTCACGATAACAAAAAGAGAGCCTTTGGGGGTGCCGGCAGTACTCATTGGGGGCGGGTACAAAAAATCCACCAACCGGGGGGTTACCTATTGGGCACAGTACTGTACCGTAGTAGCAGTCATTGAGTGTCAATCGATGAATTTTTATTTTGAGCCTCCCAAATGGGTCTGGATAGCACGCGTCAACCAACGCCCGCCCTCCAAAGAGTCTGGACTCGGTGGGTCCACCCCTTAAAAAAGGTTTCCGGGAGTCAGAATTGAGTCGAGAGAATGTGTGCCGGGTTACTGCTTTCGTTTTAGGATAACGTGGGAAGGACCTATTTTCGGTTTGAGAATGTTCAAAAAGAAAAGTTTTGCTCGTCAAACAGCCTTAGATTTGTTTAACCTTTTCGTAAGCTTAATCTCAGTTTGTCCTCCTGATCTGAGAAACAATTTCCCCTGTGTGGGCTTCAGTCCCCGTGGAAAGCAATTCCTTCGGTGTCCCGTTGGATTAAACAGTGGATGACCCCCCCGAGGCCGGGGCTCCGCATAGTCCGCCTGACCTGCAAAGTGGGGTTGGGGTATTAGAAGTAAAGTTCTCCACTAAAATGATGGTAGAAGCCGACCGAAAATCAAACCTGCTTTTGAATTTGACCCGGCGATCGATCTCCCCGGGACTGCAAAGTGGTCCTTACCAGGTCTTGGTCGAGGCACAGCAACATCCAAGTCAACCTAAGCAAGCATCCCCAACACCCCGCCCTCCTTCCTTATCCGGTTCTGGGCGTGGGCGTTAGACAGTCGTCAGCATTGCACATCGCTCCTGCCCTGCGCATGTCAGTTGCTGTTTGACTCCAGCCGTTTGGGCGCCCGGTCTCCCGGCCTGTCCCTCCCCCGTGTGTCTAACTCACAATGGCATCCCGAGGTTTCCTCCGCCCTATCCTCCGCTCATTCCCCCACCCTTCCCCTTGTTCCCCCTCGATTCTCAAGCATTTATCAAGGCCGACTTCCTCCCTCCATCGTCCATTCTCTTCATCTCCCATTCTACATTCTCCATCATCCAACAAACATACTCATACTCTCTCCATCTTTCTATATAAACACAACCATCTAGCTCCTTGGCTACGAACCCTATTACAACCTAGTAAAGCTCAACAACTTTTAAGCTCTTCGCCACTTCCTCTACTCTGCTAGGGACGACTACCTTGCCACGATACCACAAACCACCAACTCACAAACTTCTCTATCATATCGTGTGCAAGAATGCAATTCTCAACAACCAACGCACCCCCTCGTCTGGTGCAAGACAGCTTCGACGACATAAACCCCAAGGACTACCTTAGACAAGAATACAAGTCTAAACGCCCACGAACTGCTGATATCCTTCTCGAGGAGCTACCACAAGGTCTCATCCAGGATTATGAAACATCAGAACTCCCTGGAGATTTCTTTTCAGCCAAGCCTGAGCTAGAGTCAGACCACGAGGAACAACTCCCCGAAGGAATCGAGGAGACCGAAGAGGAGAGACAGAAGCACTGGTTCGTCGGTAGCATCGACCAGGGTACAACATCAACCCGATTCCTCATCTTCAATGGCCATGGCGAGCCTATTGTCAGCCATCAGATGGAGTTTGAGAATCTCTACCCCAGCTCAGGATGGCACGAGCATGACCCCATGACACTTCTCGAATCTGCCGAGATCTGCATCGAGAAGGCAACCGAGAAGTTCTGCGCTCAAGGTCATAACATCGAGGATATTCGCTCTATTGGAATTACAAATCAGCGTGAAACTACCATTCTTTGGGACAGCAACACTGGCGAGCCCCTTTACAACGCTGTTGTATGGCCTGATACTCGTACTTCTGCCCTCGTCCGTGACCTCAAGAACAAGCCTGGTGCCGAGAATCTCCAAGAATCTTGCGGCCTGCCATTGTCTACCTACCCTTCAAGTGTGAAGCTGCTCTGGGTTCTACAGAACGTGGAATCAGTTCGACAGGCCTATGAGGATGGCCGACTATCGTTCGGCACTGTCGACACCTGGCTCATCTACAAGCTCAACGGCGGACAGGCTCGTGAGGGAGGACCTATCTTTGTCACTGATGCCAGCAACGCCAGCCGTACTATGTTCATGAGCCTTAAGACTCTCGACTACGATGATGATCTTCTCAAGTTCTTTGACGTTGACCGCACCAAGATCAGCCTGCCTAAGATCGTCCCTTCTTCCCACCCCACTGCTTACGGTACTATTCACAAGGGACCTCTGAAGGGCGTCCCTATTGCTGGCTGCCTTGGTGACCAATCTTCTGCCCTCGTCGGCCAGTGTGGCTTCAAGCCTGGCCAGGCCAAGAACACCTACGGTACCGGTTGCTTCCTCCTTTACAATGTTGGTAACGAGCCTGTCATCTCACAGACTGGTCTACTTGCAACTGTTGCATACGACTTTGGCAAGGGTCGCAAGCCTGTCTACGCTCTTGAGGGTAGCATTGCTGTGGCTGGCTCTGGTGTCAAGTTCCTCGAGAACAACCTGGGCATTATCAAGAGCTCTTCTGAAGTCGACACGGTTGCTCGATCTGTTCCTGACAACGGTGGTGTTACTTTTGTGACAGCCTTCAGTGGTCTCTTTGCCCCCTACTGGATTGACGATGCCAAGGGTACCCTCTTCGGTGTCACCCAGCACACTAACAAAGGCCACATTGTGCGAGCTACTCTCGAAGCTACTTGCCACCAAACAGCAGCCATTCTGGATGCTATGGCAGCTGACTCGGGTCACGCCCTGGATATTCTGGCAGTGGATGGCGGTCTGTCTAACTCGGACCTCTGCATGCAAACACAGGCCGATATCAGCGGAGTCCCTGTCGATCGCCCCGCCATGCGCGAGACCACAGCACTAGGCGCTGCCATTGCAGCGGGTCTCGCTACTGGAGTCTGGAACGAGCTTGAGGAGCTTCGCGAAGTCAACCGAAAGGACCGCAAGGTCTTCTACCCAGAGGCTGATGCCATGACTGTTCGCCGATCCCGACGAAGATGGGAGCGAGCTGTCGAGATGAGCAGGGGTTGGCTCCAGGAGGACGAGGACGATGAATACTATGAATAAAAACGGTGAGGGTGTCCTTGACAAAAGCTTGATAACTTTTGTTGCATAATGACTGGTTTACTGGCGTTCAATCGGCATAGCGCATCGTGAGCATGGGAGCTCGGCATTTGATTTTGGGAATTTAATATAGCTTAAAAGCCTTGATATAGTGCATAATACCATAACGATTTAAAATTAAACCTTTTTGAACTATAAACTGTCCAATTGTGAATGTTGCGGATGCGGTAGTCTGATGTGTGAAGCTTTATCGGAAGCACTGAATACCTGTTGGTAACGCTCACCCCAAGTAATTGGCAACTCTTTACCTAACAATTTTCGAGTTTCATAAGATTATGGAAAAGGCCGGATGTTACAACAGGGACTATAGATGTTGTGAGTTACTGAAGTTTCACAAGTCAGGACATCTAGTTGTGACCTAGTATGGCGTTTAATAATGTAGAGTTGATAACAAGGCCGTTTCTTAGATGGGCACAACAATAAGAAAATTCTATCTACTAAACCATACATTTACCAAGACAGCTGTCCTGGGACCATCTACCACGTTGCGGAATATGCAGAAAGCAAGAAGATCAAGAAGACAAAGACAAAGACACCAATATTAAAACGGGTGGGGAATAGTGAGTTGTCAGACTAAACAAAGCAAGACAAAGTTAAAGTTACAGTCAAACGGAATACTCAAAGTCGTGCTTTTCGGAATGCCTTGACGGGTTAGTTAGATTCGTAAGGCGATAGCGAAGCAATGCAATGCAATGCAATGCAATCCATGCCGTGCCATGTTGCTACAGCACTCGCTAAGGTAAGACACGTTCTATGGGAGATTCTAGCCCTGGTCTTAATTTAGATATTCTAGGATTGCAAAACATCACGCGGAGGGAAGAAAAAAAGATAAAGTGGGTTCATCCCTTATTAATGGGGGATATCCAAGAGCAGTACGTGTTCGGATCCGAGACAGAGCACAGAAGCAGAACAGAGCAGGGCATGGGTGTTAAGTGGGATGGATCCTCGTGAGCAGCAGCAAATTCAATCTAAGACATTTTGTTCTGTTTAGCTTGGTGCTTGTGCTTAAGCGAACGGAGCAGAGCCGCAACGAACCCGGCTCCAGGCCCCGGGCCCGGGAAGATTGAGCTGGGCTCTATTGTGAGGGTTTCCCCGCTCAGGCACAAACTCACTCGTTTGGTCAGAAATGAGCAAGACTAAACTGAATTGGGAATTTCCGAAAAGATGGGGAAAGACAACCTTCATGTGACGGGAACTAAGATTGGATTCCTTCCGGGATCAGATGAAAGAGGAGAAGAGAAGAGGGAGAAAAAAAAGCAAAGAGGTCGGGGGTTCCGAGAGCGGAGACAGATTAGATTTTCTCCTCTTTCTCCTCTCTACACCGTCTTGACCGTCTCCAATTGTTGAGTTGTTGACTGATTTCCCATGTCTGAACCCCTTATTCTTCTTTGCTTCACCTTACCTTACCTTACCCACAACACCACGTACTCCCCCACCTCATCCATCGCTCACGAGCTCACGATGATCCTCATTCAGTCCTACTTTACTCAGTGGATCAAGAAATCAATATCAGATAACAACAATCTGACTCACCATCTTTTGTGATAGATACATACCTTACCCCCCCCTTCAATCCCATGGGGGTCAGGGTTTCGACCCCAGCCCCCGAGTTTTAATTAATGCACGACACTAAAAGAAGACTTGTCTAAGATCTTGTTGCTTACGCTAACCTGTAAACTGCATGGCCCGGCTTGGTTATGCTCATATCCACAGTAATGTTTGATCTGTTGGTAAATTGATTGACATGGTAGGTGTGTACACAAGATAGCTTAGATAGAGTACAGTAGCTTCAATCTTGAATGTAACCTTGATAGCAAGGTGTTCTCTCGGTAAAAGTGTCGCTTGTTGTTTCCACTCCCGCATAAGGACCTGGTTGCATCTTCTCCTAGAATGTCGGATATATCTATCTCGGTATTCCTAGAATCTTCCATGTTTGGGGGTACATACCCATACCCATGCGCCCCAATCAAATGGGACCATGCACGTTCAGTTTCCATGGAAATCTTTCCCTTCTATCCATATCCTCGGTTATGATAGTTTCTTGGTCTTGGCAGGACAGGTCTAGAACATGAATATCTGAAACCTAAAGTCTTGGTTTCGCCTGCAGTCGGTCAGTAACTTAGTATCCATGATTCGTATGAATTCCTACACCTTCCATCTTTCTATAATCTCCCTACACCGACGAGTCCACGGGTGGATCCAAAATATCATCGTATTCTGTTCCAAAGCGATATTATCCTCTCGTTCTTCTGCTGTCATGGCTAAATACAGAATAAGCCAATGGAGATAGAAAAAAAGAAAAAATATTCGTCCTATCAAAAGACCGCTTCGAATGCTTATCGATATTCCCTGTAGATCGGCGATCCATACAAAGCCTTGTCTCTCTCCCGCTTTCAGCGATCGTGATGCCGTGCTGAAGGCCATGTAGCTCCTATGTAGATCCCTCGCTGTCAGACTCAATTACACGGGTAAACGTTCTATTGGTTCATGGCACCTGTCCTCGTGCAACTTTTGCTGGGGCTGAATTACCGTTTCTGATAGTAATGATAAGTTCATGATTTGGATGTCTAAACTACCCCTCAGAAGCAAGCTGCAGTCGACAAGATCAGTAACTGTCAACTTTGGGTCGAGCCCAATACTGATGTGGCTGTTGAGTTGATAGTGTCCTCTTAAGGAATACTCTAGGTATCACTACGACCTAACAAGCAGCTACTATTAAATCAATCAGCGAAAAACATTTATATCAGGAAGACATTTTTGGTCATGCTACCCCGCGGACATGATAACAGACAGAGATCGGGCATGATATGCTTGGGCCATGCTGAGCACGCCTGCATGATACTGGAGAATGTATGGTTAGAGTATACAAGATCCGAGGCATGCTGTACGCATTAAACAAGCCTCTTGCTCGTATATACCAATCGCTTATGCCTCGAATTATTACGGCTCTGCTTAAGAGGGACGTCAGTCTAAATCTCTACACTAATGGGCCAGAGTAAATTTAATTCGAAGAACATAGATGCGATGATTCTACTTAACTTGCTGAGGTTAAGAAACAACAAGCTATTTGTTTTTATGGCTCAGATTAGGAACAAGTCTTCCGGACTACATGCCCTCGATCCAGTCCTTCTGGTCGTGTGATCTGGTCGGATAGGCTACGCACTACGTTATTCTATATGGATATCTTACTCTGAGTGTAGTATATACGAAAGGAACTCGTTGCCATCAAATCAGGACTGACAGATGACATGCCAACACCAAATCCCCATTTGTATTAATTGAGCTGAGACTGTTTCCTTCAGATGGCCCTTTGTTGTTCGAATTCAACAGTGAGTTCAACCCTAAACGTAGACAAGATAGTACCAGAACAGACATGCCATTACAACATGCCTCGAGAATCGAGTCGTATTCTTATTTCCACTTTGAGTGCTTAAAAATGTATTATACTGAGATTAACCATACGTACATGTGTTGTATGCTGTGGCATCAAGGGCCCCGAATGGCAGAGTTTTGACTAGTTGACAGCAATGGTTGCGCACTTCTTCTTATACGACTATAGATCTTTTCTCGGATCCGGTCCTCCCAATGCCTCTATCCCCGTGTCTTAGCCGCTTGGAATCCTGACCGTCTTATAAGTTAGATAGAGGCCTACGACGCGGTAGCCTGTACAGTAACCATTGGGGTTCTGTCTTATGGAACCTATTCTGTTCTAGGAGAGCTGTGAAAGAGGTTAGCGACGTGGAGTAAAGAGTAAAGTATCAAGGATTGATTAATAAATACTAACTTGTTACGAGGGTCGGTTAATGAGCTTGTTATGTGGGATTGGTTTAGGGCCGGAGGAGGAAGAACTAGCTGTTGTGTATATAGCTGCGTAACTACTCTGTGAGTCGTAGTACATGTAATATGATGGCTAGAGCTCAAATTCTCTACGAATTCTATTGCATTGATCTCTTGGGGTTTGAAATATCTTATTCCTGTTTGATGTCGTTTCGTAGTAACGGTGATGTAGTTCATAGCCTGAACCTCGATTGTAGAACATCCACAGACAGTATTGACTTTCATCTTCCATCCCCGTCGGGGTTGCGTTAGCTCCAACGTGTACTAATCGCTGTTTTACAATAATTGATTTTCTATACTATCATCATCGTAGCGTTGATGCTGCAAACTGACAGTCTCTTCATTAAACTTTTGAAGGATGGGCCATGTCTTCTTTCATTCAAAACCGACTGCTATCCATAATGTGATAAGTTACGTAATTACCTTGGCCATTTATCGGTTTCTCTTTGTTTTAAACCCAGTGTTTGCTATGTTAGCCTGTTGTATTATTATAATGTGTTACTGCGCCTCTCGGGTTGCAATTGTGCTTGCCTCTATGTGGTGTTAGGAACTTTGATAGAAAGATTGCTGTACTTAACTAGGATTAGAACACCGATGCCGACTGCTGTGTTCGAAGCTATATTATTTCTCTTACTGGTTATCCTATGTCTTTCAGGTTCCTTAGCAGAATACATAATAATAAACTCAGCGTCGTTCGTCTCTGATGCCGTATCGTGGTAGGTTATTGCCGAGTTGTTTGCATAGGTATGCGCTACCACCGTCGGGGTAACTTGCTCTGGAAGGAAATACAGTGGTATCTTATACTTTTTAAATGTACTTCGGGCTATACGTACAGAAGACAGTTCTAGTTTGAGGTTTATTCAACTTGAAAGCTTGGCTTCTATTTGCCCAGTGCATGGCGGATAGAGCTGCCATCTGAGCATTTGAAGAGCCATTCGACCTTCGTTTCACAGTACATTGAGGCGAAATATACTTGGCTATGCTAAAAGGATAATCGAGGGTATGAATACCTGGCTATTATCATGACCTGTAGTGCGATTGGAGTTTGTAATCGTTGACTTGCTTGATATATGCAGCGATCGTACAACACGTATCCAATGTCCGTTCTCTAGACCCAGGAACAGACTGAAACAAATTGAATATCCACTGGAATTAACTAGAAGCAACCCAGTCATCGTCTTGGATTGCTATTTCGACGATGTTCCGGAGCGTGTAAGCACTGTTGTCATCTTTGCTCCTTACAGTTTTTGACACTCTTACGTTTCTGCGGAACCTGTAAGCATCAGGGGTTCAATTGCCTCATGAAGAATATTCCACTCGGAATTCATTCGTTCATTGCAGCTAAGGTTTGTTTTGCGCAGTAGATGCGTTGCCTGATCAAGTGTCCAGGCAACTTGTGGCTTCGCTATAACTGAGTATATGATGTTCATTCATGTCGACTCCTTTACAATATCTGCCAAGTATACATCTGGAATCTCCATGCATCACTTCAGTAAGCACGTCTGGTGAATATTAAAGTCAGACTGCGAAGTGAGAGTTGGAATAAGTTTTATATACTTGTCACAACCATGCCGCCGGCTGTTTCGCAGAGGTGTAATAGATGTATCGTGTATATATGTATATATAAGCCTTATATATTGTTTCAGATGTCCTTCTCTTGTCTTGTCTATAAATAGCTCATTGACGTCGTCCTCTGATTGCACTCCCATCTGATATACGGCTGGCACCTGGTAAACGCTTTCGCAGAGCCAAGCTATCTGTCCACCTTTGGTGACCCATATTTACCTTGTAAATAATCAAAGAGTTTCGGTGACTGTCCGACTTGACCTACAAAGTAGAAGGATGAAGATTTGGGGTGAAGAGTTGAGGATTGCAGTACATCTTGGTGGCTTGTTCTTGGCGATTTCTATTCAGTGACAGTCCCAGTGTCAAGACCTCACGGATATGCGAACGGGGATCTACAGGGCCAGGGATACTATCCAGGTCAAAGCCCCTACTGATTTGAGACCCTAAAGACTGCTGACAGCCAAACTTATCGTCGCTGCGAAAGGACGCAGTTCCATGTCGAATCTGGAAGTCAATGATGGGACCAGAAGCCCACCAAATGAACACAACAAAGTAAAGGTTCCACAAAAAGTCCTACGAAAAGTCCTGAAATCCAGGGCCCTGCATTCATTGTCCTACATACTTACTAAGGTACCCCAGCCTAACTAGGCCCAGGTCTAAATGGATGGAAGCGGCTGAGAGAGAATGATGACTTAGAACTGGCACAGGGTAATCAGGCTCGCACCTGTATTCGGCTATCTATTCAAAGAGCCATTGTTGACCTCTATTACTGAACTCCCTGTAGTCTGTGCTTTGGTGGTTAAGAGGAAAGTCTGAGATGGGATCAATACGAAACAATATATGGCCGCCCTTCTTTTTTCCCGAACTTGGGCAAATTCGAGGTTCGTCATGTTCCCTAAAAGAGTACTGTACCGATTGTATGAGAGCTTGCTCGTGTTCTGCATTTGCATCTTCTCCACCATCCATCCCACCTTATAGGCTTGTACCAACATCAGGGTCATGGATTATATAGGTAGTATCTCGACGCCTTTCCTTGAATTTATCGGAGATGGTGTTGGAAGCTGTTTTTTAACCAAAGATTCTCCATGCTGTCTCTAAGCTTAAAAAGTAATTTATTCTTATATCCAAGCTGCTGACACAGAACGGTAGGTTGCCGAAAAAAAGGAACATTTCAGGCCTGATTAACACTAACTCAGCACTAACTAGCACTAATGTCAAGCCCAAGCAAGGCTCACTCACCCACACAGCCACAATAGGAACATCCTGTCAGCAAATGACCGAGCTTGTTGTTTTTTAGAACTTCCATGTAAAGAGCCCAGCAGAATGGATCAGTCCATTAGCTATTACTGAATTATTTTTAAGGTTCAGGGGTAAAACGGCATTGGATAGCCATTGGAAGCAATTCAAGCTCCAGAATACGTTGGGCCGTTATCCCACAGCAGTTAGTTAATGTCAATATTCATAGTACATACAGTCAACGCTCCGTAACATCATGAACTTTTTTATTAACCAGAAAAACGGTGTGAAACAGACATGCGTTCTTGGTTACAAATACTACTGCAACTTAGTAGCTATAATGCACCTACAGTAGCAGTACAGTAGAACATGGGTCCTGTAAATCCCTGTACTCAGCCTTAAACCGCTGAAAACATCCTAGCGTTGTCAGCTGCTTCCCTGAGAGGTCTCCACTGAAAGCGGCCGGACGCTGCTTCCTCGTTCCTTATGGATCTTTGAAGCGGATAACCCAGCTTGCAACGCCTCAATTCAGCCACTCAACCTCAGCTTACATCAAGGTCCCTAGTCCAGCCAAGCCTGAAGGAAGAAGATTAGCAGGTACCTACCTACCTACCTTTGATCAGAATCATCCTCATTCTTCTTTCGCATTACCGTTCAAACGATACAGCCCTTGGTGACTACAACAAAACAAAGCCTCTTTTTTGAATCTATCTACCTCGTCTCGCCAGGTTGACCAAGCCCAACCATCGCCTCTTCGGCCAACCCGTGTTTCTTTGCAACTGCGCCTCTTTGTTTGATCGTGTCTCAAAACGGTAATAAGTACTGGACGGACAAGCACGCATCGTATCAACGCCAATCCCACAAAGCCCAGCCCACTTTGAATCTCACGACTCCATTCATTGCTACGACTCTCCAGAAAGCGGTGCAAAAACAGTATTCAGATATTATTGAGACATTTTAAAAGACCAGAGATTAGAAGCGACAAACCAAACCCAATTCGCCCGCCGCCCTCAAGCACAGTACTTGCACACTCGTCAAGCCTGCATCAAGCCAGGAAACCTGGAGTATCAACATTCGGTTTTCGTTACATCCAGCTTCAAGCCAGCTTCAGCCCAAGCTCGGCCCAAGCTCAATATTTATTAGCCAACCGACCTGCGAAGATCTCAGACTCACACACCCCTCTTTGTTACTTTGCACGCTCTTGTGATTTCTAGGATAGGTCAGGTCAGAATTACTCTGTCCAGGACTCAACAAGAGTTGAAACGAAGCGGCACATGATAGCATTGCATTGCATTAGCATCATAGCATCAGAACCAGAATCAGAATCAGCGCAATCACACTGTTTGACGACCGACTACCTATCGCTGGACTCTTGTCGCCTCTCACTATTTCTAGGCCCTCAAGACGAAAAAGAAAGAACTCAGCTCGACCTTTTTTGCCCGCTGCAACTGCTACTGTACTGTACTGCTCTGTCGCTGCCCCTCCCACGCCCCCCGTGCTAATTTCTGAC